>JAHBMJ010000176.1:32035-54959 GCA_018398765.1 Chromera velia | reverse complement strand
GGGGGGGGGGGGGGGGGGGGGGGGGGGGGTGGTAGGGAGGGGGCGAGTGGATGGATAGCAAGAGTGAGGTGGCTTGGATTGATTTTATCTTTCTGGCCGTCAGGGAGGAACAGGGAGACCGGAAAGGAAAGGAAAGCCCTTCGAGGCGCTCACAATTTAATTACCGCGCTGGATTGATCCGTGAGCTTTGTCTGCCCTGACTGTCTTTCCCAGAAGGTTGGTCGTGATAATTAAGGTGCAGATCGAATTTATTCTCTCCAAAGGATTCCTGCAGGCATGGGACTCGGAGGATGGATTCATCAATGGTGTGACAAATGAATGAGTGCTTGAATGAATGAATGTATGAATGAATGAACGAGCCTATAGATGCATGCATGGATGCGTGGATAGATGCATGGATGGATGGATGCAGCATGTAATCCTGTGGCGGTGGTCCAGAAGGCCGCTCAAGGTCAGGAGGTCCTCTTTGCTGTCTGGTTTTCCTCCGTTCCAGCACCGCCCTGCTCTGTGCACGCGTATCGCGCGCGCGTATGTGGGTCTGAATATCTGTCTCTCTGTGTATGTGTCCTGTCTGGCTATTCGAAAAGAATTGCGTCTGCAGCCTCCTTCCTTCCCCCTCATAGCAAAAGTCGGCGGGCTCACGTCGAGAAACAAACAGAGAGAGAGAGAGAGCTCATGCAAGCTACAGAAACCGCGTAGCACGCTAAACTGCATGGCTCTCTCCGAGGAGAAAAGAAAAAGAGCCCTAGCTGTTGCAGATTCGGAGAAGAGACAAGGAAGAAAGAACACACAGACGATGAATGCATGGGAGGGGACGCCTCTTTCCCTTTACCTCGGTTCCCGTTGAATTAATGAAAGAGCGCAAAATGTTCTGTCACCTGTCGTCAAAGGCCCTCGTTCATCTTGGTGTGTGTGTGTGCGTGTGTGTGTGTGTGTGTGTGTGTGTGTGATGGAATGTTTTCGTTTGCAGATGCCGAGCTTTTGTGCCAGGCACACAGGGGTTGCTGTCCAACTGTCCGGGTCCGTCTTTTTTCAAAATCACTTGGCGGCTGGTGTTTGCCCTCTTCTTTCCTGTTGCTTTTGTCTTCTACATCTTCCTTCCGGTCTGCTTGCTTCCTCTGTTCCTTCTGCATTTCTTCCCTTTTTCCTGATGCATGGCGTCTCTATCAGATGAATCTTTTTCATGTTTACTTGACTGTGCATGCCTGCAGATCATTAAAAGGGGCAGCACGACGCTCCCGTTCGTACCTCAGTATCTGTACTACATTTTGTTTGAACTTTTCAAGGTCGGTCAGCAGGGATGAAGGTCAACAAAGTTGTGGACAGGAGAAGAAGGCAGGCAGTCTACTTGTCTGCAGACTGAGGCCAAGAGTTTTCCTTTTCCAGAAAAGTCTCGCAGATTTCCGATAATCCTCCTCTGCCGCCTAGTCTGTCCCGAAAGAGCTCTTCACTCAATTCGAAGAAACCGCGTTTTCTGTCTGCATGTGCTCTGGTTCCCTTCCTCATTCCCCCAATTCAGAAAGAAGTATGTCAGTCCTCTTTTTTTTTCATCCATCGCTTCTTTGTGCCTTTTTCTTCTTCGTTCGTTTTTGAATTCTCTCCTTCATTTTGCTAAAATTCTCCTCTTGAAACTGCCCTGCGTGCCCCCCCTCAATCTCCTGTCGGTCTTTCTTTTCATCCCCATTTCTGCTGTCTGTCTGTCTGTATGCGTGTATGCAGAATGCAATGAGGGCCTCAGTGGAGTATCACGTCGACACCAATTCTCTTGAGAACGGCGCGGCGGCGGCGGCGGCAGGGTGGAAGTCCCCTGCGTTCTCCTCCACCTTCCAGTCCCCTCAGAGCAACGGCATGCACACACACACTGCCGATAGCGGCCATTCTGCCTTTTCCTCTCCCGCTCCCTCGCACTCACTTGCGGCGTGCGATCGGAGCGTCCGTTCCTCCACACACCCTGGCACCAGTACAGCAGGGTCCCCTTCTCCTTCTCATTCCCCTTCCCCCAGTATTCAGGCTGAGACTTCTTCACAGGAGGAAGGGGAGGGGGGCAAGGGGGCTGTTCGGAGTCGCCCCTTGCCTCTGCGCACCCCCGCTTTCAGTGGGCACATTCCCTTCACACACGATCCAGGGGAAATGCCATGGGAAGGTCCCCCAGTACCAGGGGGGGGGGAGGGGGGCACTGGAGGGATAAAGTCGAATGAGGGCGGGGGGGCCTCTTCTTCTTCTGGGGAGGAAGGAAGGAGGAGCGGCCTCAGCATACCATCCTCGTCAGGGGTGATTGGAGGGGAGAGGGAGGCGGAGCCCATCATAGTGCCTCAGGCTCAGTTGGCTGCAGCCGCAGTGTTGCAAGCGCATCAGGCCAGGAGAATGCAACAACAAGCACAGGCAGGGGGGGAAGTGGGGAGTGCTTCTTCTTCTCAGTCTGGGGGTGCATCGGGAGGCGGCATGAAGAGATACACAGAGGACGAGGAGGTGATCCTTGCCAACCAGCTGCATCCGTGTCCGTCGGGAATTCAGCAGACAGTCACGGTCATCGAGGGGTGTGCTTTCGAGAGGTTTGGGCCCAACCTTCCTCCAATTGAGGTCGGTCTCTCTGTTTGTGTCACAAGGAGAGACAAAATGTGTATTCATTCTGCCTGTCCGTCCATTCAAACCAACAATCGGTGTGTGTACTCCGGGTAAACCTGCGTCTTGAATTTCATGGATGGAGTTGTGTGTGTGTGTGTGTGTGTGTGTGTGTGTACTTTCTGAGTGGAGGAGACAGAAAGCTTGATGACGGCACCTCTGTGCATCACTCAAGGAAGCGGCTGAAGTTCGTTCTGCATTGCAACGTTTCTGGAGGGTTGGAGAGGGGTCGGCGTCCTTGCAAATGCGGTCCCACAGAGACACTGAATTCTTGCTCTTTAATGCCAATATTCGTTTTCTCAGAGAGACATGAAATCTTCTGAAAGAAAAGGAAATGTCTGCTTTTTCCTCTTGACTCCTTTGTGCACGAAACCGTTCCGCTCATGCCCAATCGCGCTCCTCCCGGTCTTCTTTCAGTCATATTCGGTCTCTGTACCCCACTTTCCCTCTCTTTCTCCTCCTCTGCTTCTCGATCAGGTCGTCCTGTCTGGAGACGAAGGGCAAATTGCCATCAAGGTCAGTCAGTCAGATGCAGACTGAACACACAACTGTCGGTATCCCTGACTTCATACGATCTTCTGTCTCACCATCATATTCCCCACTCTCGTGGAAGACAAACTCTTACACATTAATTGAGTAATGAGTCAGAAAGAATCAATTCCTGATGTCATTCTCTTTCAACATGTTTTCAGTCTCTTCTCAGCTCAACCAGACAGCAAGATCAGCAAAGAGCGGGAAAGGAACAACGGCCTTCTAGCACAATCCCCTCTGTAGATGAAAAAAGAGGGAGGTTGAAGTTTCAGGGCCTACAGAGAGTCGAGTACTCTCTCGTTTATTAGAGGTGTGTGAGGGCAGCTTTGAAGCTCACGCACCTATTCCTCACGAGAAACAAGTAGAGAGAAGACGGAAAGAACCTGCAAGAAAGAGGTCAACGTTAGGAAAGGAAGGTGGTCATGCATGACCTCTCGCCACATTCTCTCATTCTTCGGCCGAACGAATTCATGCACCTGTCTCGATCTCGTCATGGCTCCGTTTGTTTCTCTGCCTGCCTGCCTGCCTGCTCGCTCGCGTAAGTCAACTCAGAAACACATAAACACGGTTTCACCTGCAGATTTCGGATGAGGGAGGGGGGATTGACCACCCGAACCTCCAGCGTGTGTGGAGTTACCTGTACACCACAGCCCCCCAGACAGCATCCATGATGGGGGACGATGAGGAGGACATGGAGGGTGAAGGGGAGGCGCCTCCATCGACTGGGGTGCATGGGGGACAGCAGAGAGAACCTTCAGGGGCCCCCATTGGCGATCCTATGGCGGGCTCCATCTCTCTATCTGATCGAATGGGCAAAATTATTCCCGAGCCAATATTTGGGTCGCCTTCTAGAGGTGGGGCGCCTCCTCATTCGGACCCCCCCTCTCTTTCTAGTCCCCCCCCACAAACGCTGCAGCCGCCTGATCTCAGTCAAAGCCAGGGAGGGGGAATGAGACCAATCAAAAAGGTGATGAAGCCACCGGAGTTGTCTCCGCTTGCAGGTCAGAAAGGGATCGTACGCCTTTTGAGAGTGATCACCATTCGGCAAGAACAAATTAGCCGAGCTCTGCACGATTGCAGCAAGCCTCACTCCGCCTGCGCTCTTCAGAAAACGGCCCAGGGCATGCTGTAGAGCCTAAAGCTCTCGTGACCTTCTGCCAAGAGTGCTCGATCCAGAAGAGGGTTGGAAAGGAAAACAATCAGAAACAAAAGCAAAACAAAGCGCTTAGCTGTCTGCCTGCCTACCTACCTGCCCACCTGCCTGCCTGCCTGTCTCTGTGTCTGAGGAGAAGAAACAAGAAGTCGATGTTCATACACCAGCGAGTGAGTGAGAAAAAAATTCGAACAGCAAATTCAGTAAGGCGAAAGAACAAAGTTTGTCGATGTTTGTTGCAGGCTTCGGTTGCGGGCTTCCTCTGTCCCGTCTGTACGCAGACTATCTGGGAGGGGAACTCTTGGTCAGTACGTCGGTGTTGCCCTCTCTCTCTTATGAATTTTCTGTCTGTCTGTTTTTCTCTCTCTCTCTCGTGTCGCTGGCAGCCCGTTGCATTTGCCCTGCGGTTACGAGTGTTGCGCTAAGGTGAAGGAAAACCTCGATTTCATATGCAACTTATACGCGTTTTGCTTCATGAAGACTACACAAACCCGGGTGGGTGCTAGGACCAGTGAGTTATGGGACCGTTTCGGCTCTCTCTCTCTCTCTCTCTCTCTCTCTCTCTCTCTCGCGCGCGTCAGTGTGTGTCTATATATATCTGCATGCAGTTGGTGTCGATGCCGCGTTGGGGGACCGATGCGTTTCTGTTTCTTCCTCGAATCAACGCGTAATCGATTGGAGTGTTGATTTGACGGACTGAAAACGTGATCGTTACAACGTTGAAGGCTAATTTGATGGACTACGTATATACGGGGCCCAGCTTTCTTTTTTTTGCATGGATTTTTTATGTACGCATGGAATGCCAACAATAGCTAGAGCAAACGGTGCTTATGCAGTACGTAGATCAGAGCTAGGAACAGAGCAAACGGTGTTTAATTATGCAGTACACCAGGGTACTAGACTTACTACTGACCTAGATGCAGCGCTTAGTTTAAGTTTTATTAGCTTCTATATATTTCAAGTAAATCATATTGTAAATAATACTATAAATCTTCAGAAAATTGATTGGCTTCGACGTATAGCGGCGATCAAGCCTTCAAGTTTTTTTTAAAACGGAAATGTGTGCCTACTCAAGTAGAAGTTGATAACACTTTAGCCCCTTCCAACTTGAATTGCTGGTCCAATTGAGTAATTAATTGATCTTGAGGGGGAAAAGCCCTACAGAACAGGTATATATATTCGTTGTTTGCACCTTCATTGGATGACAATGGATGCCCTTCTTAGTTTAAGTTAGTTCCCAACCTGGAACCGAAAAGGTTTTAGGTCTACATGTTTTTGCGTGACAGCAGCGCGTGAGCGAACAGACATACGAAAAGACTTTCTAACCCTAGTTCGGCGAGCAAACTGCATAAAATGAATACAAAATGAATATTCACAGATGGATTAGATAGACAAAGCTTTAATATAAGAAGAAAAAAAAAAAATTGACAGTGATTATTATTAGGTCTATAAAGAGCATTAATATCAAGTTCTAACTGATCAGTGATCAATGATCGATTCTAGGATCGATTTATCATTGTCTTAGTTCATGAGAACGTGACCTCCAAAATTTGTTAAATTCTTCTAAATTCCCGTTTTTAAATTCCTTCAGATTCCTGTCCACTGGCAGACAGTGGCAGTGTCCAATTAAATTCCAAGTCCTCTAAATTCCTGTCTAAATTCTTCTAAATTCCTGTCTTCCTAGGTTTTTGCGGGGCCCTAGGCGGGGCCGGCCGAGCTATGTATGCAGACTCGTACTGTTGCGCTTTCCGGCGCCATGAACCTATATAATGGCTTCCAAAGTCATGCATCGATCTCATGCAGTCTGATCAATGCTTCATATGTATATGCAAAGACACTGGCATTCAGTAATAACAAATCGATTGCTATAGCCAGTGCCAATCGAATGATTTACAATCGAAAGACGCGTAAGCCCAGACTTGCATTCTTTACAAGACGATCGATCTTCTGTTCTATATGCACGGCTACCTACTACTATTAGCTGCTGATCCAGCTAGCACTGGGGTCGTACACTTCACATCAAATGAAAGCACATAAAACTCAATACAAGACGGATATCCTAGCGGATACCACTATTCCACAGTACGCCTGCTCACCCCTCTTCAAGATGTGTCTGTGCGTTTGCCTAGGTGTTGACCCACTCTAAATTGGATCAGCATGAATGCCCGGATTCCGCCGTCCTTGACACCTTCTGCGTCCCTGACGAATGTATCACTCTGAAGTCAGGACCGCTCTGTCCGTTTCCACACACAATCACGCAGCTAGGCGCACTGCATGTGCTCGTCGCAAATCAGGGCCAAACAAAGGCAAGAACGAACCTCCAACTGACGGGAGCTCCCGTCCCCCCCTTCCTTTTTCCTTCCCTTTAACGGGGAGGCCCCCCCCTCCTTCCCTGCCGCTCTCTCATGTTGATGGCCTTTTTGCCCCCCACGCCGATCACCCCGACGTCTTGAAGATCGGGGCGTGTCGGAGCATGTCAGGAACAATCACAAAGCGGATTTGAGACCCACGGATGTAGACTTGCTGCACAGACTGTACATTAATGTAACGCCCCCCCCCCATCTCTCTTCATCCCTCGACCTTGAAGCTACCCTTGAAGTCGTCAGGCTGCCGAAAGGCCGGGCCCTGCCGCCTTTTTGTTCTTACTAGACGGCTGAGACACCCTGCAGGGAGTCATGAGAGAGGGGGAAAGGAATCAAAGACATTTGCTGAAGAGAGCTGGGTGACTTTGAATATCTACAAGCGCAATTGAGCGAATCGGGCCAATTAACAACGGAGCAGCCTTCTCAACATCAATCGACAAACAGAAGAGAGCTGCTAGGCTGAGCCTGAGGATATGGTCGCATGCACGTACAAATAGGCGCACGCATCTGTGCCGTTGTCTTTCATCGATGAGAACCCTTGAAGACTGGATCCGTGGCTGCGTTCACGTCGGCAATCCCCGAGGTCCTGCTGCCTGCGCTCACTCGACCTGCCCCGTCTCTTCTCTCAATCTGCCCCGTCTCTTCTCTCAATCTGTCCCGTCTCTTCTCTCGATCTGTCCCGTCTCTTCTCTGGATCTGTCCCGTCTCTTCTCTCGATCTGTCCCGTCTCTTCTCTGGATCTGCCCCGTCTCTTCTCTCGATCTGTCCCGTCTCTTCTCTCGATCTGTCCCGTCTCTTCTCTCAATCTGTCCCGTCTCTTCTCTCAATCTGTCCCTTCTCTCCTCTCGATCTGTCCCTTCTCTCCTCTCGATCTGTCCCTTCTCTCCTCTCGATCTGTCCCTTCTCTCCTCTCGACATGCCAAGTCCCTCGATCGATACTGCTGCGTTCACTTCTCAATCTGATTCAGCCTCCCTGGCGCGTGCGTCTCGTCGTCAAGCCCCCGCCCGCCGACCCTCCCCTCATCTCAAGACAAAGGAATGGCACAAGATCAAACGGACTCTTCAACAACGAGAAATACATCCCTACCACCGCCGCAGCTGCATGACCTACCGCAAAACAGCTGGGCTGATGGCTGCTGGAAGGCCCGCGGCTTGACGAGCAAGCACGCATGCACATATGCACAACACAAGCCTGATGGGCCGTCCCTCGAGATAACCGAGATCCGAAGAATCGCAGTTTCGGCCATTAGAGTGCGACCAATTGGAAAAAGACAGACGGAGAAACCACTTAATTGAAAGTTGAAATTGAACGGACGGACGCCTTCGAAGAATGACAAAACAGACACTCTGCCAATCCGAGTTTTCCTCTCATTCATGACAGTTTTGATTTTCTCACCGTGCAGGCTGTGCATGTGTGCGCGGAAAGTCTCACTCATGGAAGCAGGACAGCCAAGTGCCACCTCGGTATCACCGATCTGACCGCCTCAATGGAAACTATCGCGCAGAACGGTGAAGAGAATGACCAAGGGGAAAGAGCGATCAGCGCAAAAAATGCAACCCCACCATGCAGTGGAGGGAAGGATGCATGTTGACACTCGCTGACTGACATCCGAGATGCCGCTCGGGCTGCCTTCTGGGACGTCACTCGTCTCTGCCGCTCAGCGTCGGGTCCGTCAGCCTGCAACAACAGGGGATTAAGTCAGGAACAGGATATTGTGAGAGATCTCAACTTCGCAGAGGAAGTCTCGTCTGCGCAGAGCAGGCTGAAATGTCAACACAAAATGCATCAAAGAGGTACACACTGTCTCTCCATGCATAAAATTATTTTGGAGCCTCGATTGAGCTGGGTCAAAGCCAAAAGCCCCTCTCAGTGGCATCAACGACCGATCGATGCAAGGAATTAAAGGGCGCAGAGAATGAATGACCCAAAAGGTACGGCAATTAATTTGAGGACAAAAACTCCGTCCTTCCTTTCTTCCTTCCTTCCTTCCTTCCTTCCTTCCATCCTTTCTTCCTTCCTTCCTTCCTTCCTTCCTTCTTTTCTTCCTTCTTTTCTTCGCTTCTTCCTTCCCTCCTTCCTTCCTTCCATCCTTCCTTCCTTCCATCCTTCCTTCCTTCCTTCCTTCCTTCCCTCCTTCTTTTCTTCCTTCTTTTCTTCGTTTCTTCCTTCTTTTCTTCGTTTCTTCCTTCCCTCCTTCCCTCCTTCCTTCCTTCCTTCCTTCCGTCCGTCCTTCCTTCCTTCCTTCCTTCTTTTCTTCCTTCTTTTCTTCCTTCTTTTCTTCCTTCTTTTCTTCCTTCTGTTCTTCCTTCTGTTCTTCCTTCTTCCTTCTTTTCTTCCTTCTTTCCTTCCTTTCTTGCTTTCTTGCTTTCTTGCTTTCTTTCTTTCTTTCTTTCTTTCTTTCTTTTTCTTTCATTCTTTCTTTCTTTCCCTCCTTCTTTTTCTTTCTTTCTTTTATTCTCACCAGAGTCCCTTCCGACCAGCCTCTCTTTTCAGCGAATAGACGATACGAATCAATCAACCAGTCTGTGTTTTCCACCTCGCCATCGAGAAGCACCCATCCACGCAACTTCCCTCCCACCTGGCGGCATGCACTACCCACCTGAGGCTCGACGTCTGAGGATTGTGTCTCCGCGTTCTGCATCGTTGACGGGAACGCTGAAGAAGACGGGGACGGATGATGAAGAGGGATCGCCGGGGAGGCGCCGGCAAGCGCTGACGTGACCGTGCCCTCCCCTCCTGCAGCCCCACCCGCAGCGCCTGCACCTACCCCCCTCGGAGAAAGGGGATGCAATGAACGGAAAGGGGGGGACGGCAGTCGTCTGCTTGTGCTGTGCATTTGCGTCAGTCTCAAGTAGTCGTCTCTAGTCGTCATCAGAGTCTGTAGTCGTCATCTGCATGATCAAGCGATGGCAAAAATAAATGGAGCAGATCGAGACAATCGATCAACCTAGACCTCTAGTCATCGTAGCAGATGGAGAGGTGGCAACAAACCGAACCAAAAAGACGAAACTTCATATGGAGGACCCACACACACAAACAACTGCATTAGTGTATGTGTGATGGATTAAAATTCGAATGAGTGCTTCAGTCGCATGTGAATCACTTGGAATAGTTCGCCAGTATCAGCACTCGAACGAAACCGGGCCCGGCAGGCAGATACAGCCAGGCAGCAAGGCAAGTAGACACTCAGACGAGCACCAAGATAAACATACATGCTGAGGTATTCCTCGCCCTTCTCCTGAATCTCTTCCATGTCCAATCAAAAGAAAATCGACACCTGACAAAGAGAAGGGTTCCCATGCACCGCACGACCTCTACACAGCTGCAGTCACCAAGAACACAAAAGCTGCGTGCAAAAAACGAAACAAAAATCGTTCAAAGGAAAAACTGACCCCTTTGTGAGAACAATCGATGGCTCTCTCTTCCCCTCGAGGTCTGGACCTATTGCGCTGATGTGCAGGACCCTGCATGGAGCGTCCTCATGCAGGATTTCTTCATGCACGGAGCGTCCTGTGGTCAATCGTCATGATTTTCTTTCTTCTTTTCCACTCATGTGACAGTCGTTCACTCACAGACCCACCGAAAGTCTGTGCGTTTGCTCTTCCTCCTGCTCCTTTTTCTGAACACACAAAGAAAGGAAGAATGAGAAAAACAGAGGGAGAGAAGCAAAGGACAGAGAGAGATGTGTGAATTGGATATGATGCCTACAGAGAGACTGCATGCTTGATGTTGGCCTCGAGGAAGAGAAAGCGGGAGTCGGAACCTCGATCTGATACCAAAAGAGAAAAGTTGAAGGGGCCGAATCAATGCACACACGCACACATACACACATATGTATATATACATGTATACATATATATATATATATATGTATGTCTGTGTTTACACAATATATGCACAGTAGCTCGTATTGAGTCGAACAAATACCTTCTACTCGAGAGAGAGATGAAACGTCGTCTTCCCGACCGCCAAACGCCCATGCAACTCTCTCCTAGCTCCCACCCCTTAATTCCCTCTTGTTCGTCTCTAGCTCTCTTGCCTGCCAGCTCACTGACCTTGATTTGTTAGAGGATGAGAGGGAGGTACTCTTGAAAGGCCCTTTCTTCCCTCTGCACGAGCAGCGCTCGTACATCATCGTTGTTCTTGACTTCGCGCCAGGCGTCCAAGAGTGAAGCATCAGACTTAGCGAAAACCACCTGAAAGCAAGACAGACCTCGTATCCGAGTGCTGGATTTATTGACCCTCCTGCCGTATACCTGCACAGACATTCAAATGCAGATGTCATGCGTGCAGCCGTAGGGAAGCTCACTGAAAAGAAATGGCATGCAGTCTCTCATCATTCAACACAGTGTGAGGACGTCAGCTCGAGTCAAACGAACATAAACACCCCCCATCTTGTTTCTCTCTGCTCTGAGTCTCTCTGCCCACTCGATTCACTTCCATGCACCCCTATTCATTCCTTTCTTTCTCTTTCTGCAAGCCTCAAAGGCCTCTTCTGATCCCTTCAGACTCTTACAAAGTCACTCACTCAACTCAATCCACTCACCGAAAGTCCAAGGCGCACTGTGTAGACATAGACCTCTCTGCCGTTGCGCGTCTCGACTCTGCTGCCTGAGGAGAACACGACGACAAGGCAGAGCCCACTCCACCCCTTGCCCCCCCTTCCTCAGGGGCCAGACGCCTCAACGCCGCCTCCTCCTCTGCACCTGCCCCCGAGGCTTTAGGAGACGGCCCCGTGAAAAAAGAAGACGCCGCAGGAGATGCGGCGCTGGCGGATGAGGGAGACCCTGGTGCGGCCTCGCCCCCCACAGGTGCCAAGACAGGTGTGAGAGCCGTCTCTGCTCCATAGGGCGACCCTGCCGTCTGCCCCCCACCCCCAGGAGACCGATAAGGAGACGCTGCAAATCGAGAGACAACCCCTGCCCCTGCCACTCCGTTCCTCTGCGCGGGAGTACTCGTTCCCTCTCCCCCCCCACCTGCCGCGTCTGGCTGCGACAGTGAGGGCTGAGACGACCCAGCGCTCTCGAGACGCTCAGAAAACCGGAGAGAGTTGGCTAGCTCGCTTACCTGCAAGATGGAAGGAAAGGCGATGTTTCATTCATTCACAAGACTTCCATAATCCAGAAGCTCCGAAGCGAAGGGTACACTGACGAATCTGGAAGGCTACTCTGCCGATGACAGCTGTCCTCTGTTGAGGTGCAACACAGTGGAACAGCAAAAGCAATCAGCAAATAGTGAAAGCGGAACAAACCATTCCGCAGACAAGACCTCACCAGTTTCATGAAGTTTTGGAGCGACTCTTGGCCAATTCTGTTGCACTAATCAACCGGAAAAAAGGGCCCTCTCCCCCGCAACGGCTAAAAGACCTCCTAGCTGCATGCACTTTACCTGAGAGAGCTGCCGCCCACTGTCGTCCGCAAACACCCTAGAGCCCCCTGCAGATCCCGACCCCCTTCCTCCCGGCGAGTCTAAGGGTCCGTCGGTCTCCTCCTTCTCCTTCCCCTTGTGTGTCTGCTGAGACTGCTCCAGTTGCTCCGACACCTGGGAGGAATTGGCAGGGCTGATATTTCCAAGAGTCAGCGTGACGCTCTTCTGCATCGTACACTGCAGACATGCAGACACATACATAGATGGATGGCAGCTCGGCTCAGTTGGTGTGACAGAAACGGGCTGCATTCACACATGTACGTGAATGCTCATCAAATGGGCTGAGGAGAGGGGCGGGTTGAGAAGAAGGGCCCTCAGATTTCTCGCCCCCCTCCCGGCAGAAAGTACACTCGAGGGGAGGAGGGAAACAAATACCAGGGGGCGTAGCAAAACGATCATTGATCAGGGACAGAAAGTCTATTCGCACATACCTGGCTGTTGTGGCTGAGGACGCTGGTGGTAGAGTTCTTCAGCGTCGCTGGCGAGGGAGCGGTTGTGGCTGTGGCAGGCGGGAACGTGGAGGCCGTCGCACTGGGAGACGAGGCATCCTCCACCCCCTCTCCGGCAGGCTCCCCCCTTGAAGACATGAATATTAGGGTGTGGTTTCGGTTCCCTTCTTCTTTCTGAAATGTACTTTCCTTCCAACCCCCTTACTCCGGGGTGCTTCTTTAGACTCAAAACCAGCTAGACAGACCGGAGGCAAAAGAATATGAGAGTCCCAGGCATGCAGTCGCTGCGACTTGAGGTTTCTGTACAAGGATTCAATGCTGTTTCGCTGTGACTTGATGCATGCATGCAGATACAGCGTTTCCCCCTCCACTCGATCACGTCTGATTCGACGGCAAGTGACAGTACACGGAGGCTCAGCTATGCAGAACGAACGGATCTCGGGGTCCTGTACAAGGATCGAGTGTGTATACGTATGCGCGGTTCATTGCATATATATATACGTATATATACACGTACGTCAATCTATATATATATGTGTATGTATAATACGTACGTACGTACATGCATGCAAGAATTATCAATTAAAAATCACGCGCATCCGGGCAGATCGCGCGCCTTGCGCGCGGAAGTATATAAGTCAAGGAAGGGGCACTTAAATTACATCGTCTACTTTGCTTTCCGCGGGGCCGTTCGCAAGCGTGCATGCTTGCGTTAAATTGCATGGAAAAAAAAATGTGAATGACCTTATATTGATAGTAGCTCTGGCTGTTAGCAGATGTTGGCAATCAATGGCGCACACTCCTTTTTTTTGCGGTGTGGTGCACGATTATATTGTGAGAGAAGGATCGGTATTGCTACAGATGTGCAGCCTTTTCTTTGCCTCATGCATTCCACCTCGACAAAGATGGTGAGTTCTAAGTTGCTGAAGGTGTTGCTTTGCATTTCCAGTCTCTCCAGTCAGCTGTGCCTCTTTTGTGCGGCCTTTCAAGGACAGAAGCCTCTTTTGAAGAGATCCGGACGGCTTCCCGGCCGTGATCGCTCAAGGTATCCCGCAACGGTGTGCGAGAAGAAAAAGAGCTTCTTCCAAAACCTGGCGGGCTTCGATCCCTTCGAGAGGCTCTTCGAGGAGCCTATTCGGGGTAAGCAAGAGAGACGACTGACTGTTGCACTCACCCCTTTTTTTCATGTGATCGATGGACTGTTTACGCTGGCTGCTCCGCCAAATTTGCAGATGAGACGAAGAAGCTTACAGCGGAGCAAATTGCGGAGGTGAGCTGGGCTTAGTCTGTATGTCTCTCGTGAAACAACAACTGGAGACTGATAAGTAGCTGCTTGCCTGCTGTCTCGGACAACCACCTCAATATCCTCTTTTCTTTCCGTGTCTGTGATACGATACCTGTGCGAACACGTCTCTTTCCTATTCGTCTGGCTGAGCTGCTCTGGGTCTCACGTGTCCCCTTTGTTTGTTTCCTCCTCCGGGGCTAGTCGATTGCTATTGTGGTCTGAGTGCTCCTTTTTTCCCCTTCGACTTCAACTGCCCCCCTTGTTATGCATCCCAACTGGTGCAGCTTCAGGAGAATGTCGCGTGGGAGAACCCGAACACAACGCCAGAGAGGGCAGAGATCCAGGCCTACCTGCGAAAGCGGTACAATGAACTGAAAGCCTCTGGTGGGTTGTCTCCTTTCCCTTGTCTCTTTCTGTTTGTCCGTCCCTGGTGCTTAGAGTGTCTGCTGTTGCTACAGTGGGTAAGGTGCACCTTTACTCCTTGATTCTGTCTCGTACGAAGCCCGTGTGCAAAGTCACGACAAAGAAGAGCCAGGAGGGATGGGAGGAAAACCGATGGAGGGAGAGAAGCAAAGAGAAAGTAGAGAAAACGGATGGAACGAGGACAGTGAAAAGAAAGGAGGTAAAGAGGGGGGGTGCGGAGGGGGGGGAGGGGTGGGCTCTCTGTTAGGCTCCCCCCGACTCTCTCTGCCGTGCCAGTGGGAGGGAGGGGGGTTGCCGACAGAGAGACCGCCATAAACCCCTCCCCCCCCTGACGGTGTTTGCAGAGCGAGATGGAGGAGAGGACTCTCATCTGCTGTTCTCTCCAGCCTTGGCAGGCAGGACGACCTTGAGCGGAGACATCCCCCCTGTCTTCCCCTCCCCTTTTGTGGAGGGAGGACGAGGAAGGACACAAAGAAGATTAGGGGGAAGAGACAGAAGAATGGAAAGGTGGAAAGTGTTTCCGAAGGGCGGCAGTGTGGTTCTTTGGATGTCGGCAGGAGGACAGGAGGAAGTGCGGGGAGAGGGGAGAGGGGGAGGAGAGGAAGAGGAGACTAGTACAGTAAACATGTTTGAGCTCGCAGCAGCAGCAGAGGCAGAGAAAAAGAAGCAGGCAGATGCAGGAAAGACGATAGACGACTTGGAGCAAGAGGAGAATGAGGAGCAGTTGCTAGGGCCTTACTTGGCATCGCTTGAGGCAAGCGGGCAGCGTTTGGAGGGCTTGGAGACAGGAAGGGAAAATCGGACAGGGGCGGAGGGGAGTGCGCAAACAGAAGAGGGCGGGGAGAGTTTACTGAGTGGGTATTTGGGTGGAGATTCTTCTTCTTCTTCTTCTTCTGACGATCTTTTGAGTGGATACACCCCGATTCAGTCTTCTGTCCCCAAAACAGAGGAGACGGGAAAAGGAGAAGGGGAATCCCCCTCTGCCCTCTCCTCGATTCGAGAGAAATTCTCTCAACGAATGAGTGACTCCGACAGCACCCAGATCATCACAGAGGAGCCAGAAGATCCTCTGGAGGCTGACAAGACCATCAGAGGGTGGCTTAAGAGACAGATCTACAAGACGGGGATGGTTGAGACGTTGAGGACAACCGGAGAGGTAGACGGAGTGCAGATAGGGGACCAGCCAGGGATGATTCCTCGTGCTGTCGCCTACAGACTGTGGGTGAATCCCTTTGGGAACTTTGAAGAGGCCAAAAAGAAATATGAAGAAACAGGTAGATGGAAGAAGAAGGAAGGAACGATGAATTGATGAAGGAGACTGAAGGAAAATACAAAGAGAGGAGAGAGAGGGATCTGAAAAAAGAACATGAGAAGAGAAGAGAAAGACAGGAAAAAAAAAGAGGGGGTTCCTCCCTTGAAGAAATTCCTTATCTCTCTCTTCCTTCTGCATGCACCGTCTCTGTAGTCTGTACGATCACCTGACTGTTTTCATCCTGTGTCCATGTCTACGCTCCGTCTGTTTTTGTGTCGGGAAATCGTGTGGAGGCCTCCCCTTTTTGTTTGTCGCCCTGTTTATGCACGTTGGTTACCCTTCATAGGTCTATGTGGCTGTAGACTCTCGTCTGCGTCTGTCTCTATCTGTATCCGTTTCTCTCTCTCTCTCTCTCTCTCTGTGTGTGTGTGTGTGCGCGCGCGCGGGCGCGCGCCTGAAGAAAAAGGAGTTCTTCGTCGCTCTCTCGGTCTCGCTTCCGTGAGCATGTGCGTGCTGTCTACGTGTATGTGGTTCTTCTCGCCTGGCTCACCTCCTGCACCTCTCAGACGCGAAAACTCTCACAAGAACGACACACACACACACACACAAACAGAGAGAGAGAGACAGACAGACAAGACAGACAGAGAGAGAGAGAGAGAGAGAGAGACTGTCTGTGTGTGTGTTTGCAGGAGAGTTCGAAGAGATTTATAAGGAGGACGAGGACGAGGATAACGATCCGAAGAGTTACGTGAACCTGCCATTTTTGGAGCAGATCAAATACGAACTCACGACGGGACTCCGATACCCAAGTCAGTCGGTCAGCCAGTAAGAAGCAAAGTTCAAGAAGAAACACTTTGACCAACACCTCTCATCCATCCTTGATCGCTTGTTCTTGCGTTGTTGGTGTGGTCTGCGTGGTTTCCCTTTTCCTCCAGTTTTTTTGTTCATTTTCATTTTGCTTCTTCCAGCTGAAGACTGTTTCTGTGAAAGGAAGAAAACCGAAACAAGAAGGCATCGATGTCCTCGTTGTGTGCAGCCAAAGAAGAGTTTGCCCTCGACTTGTTGCTTGTGGGACTGGCGACCGTATACATCGTGGCCATCTGCTTCATTGGGGTCAGTGGGTGGGGGAGGGGGCGGGCACCACTTTCTTGGATGCCCTCCATTTTGCATCCGTCTGCCTGTCTGTGTGTTCGTCTATCTTCCGTGTCTCTGTTTATTCAGGTTGAGTGTCTCGCATCTGAGGCAAGACGAGGCGATGCCCTTTGATTGATTCTCGCCATGTCGCTTTGAGCATGCCATCTCGATGTGCTGCACCGTGCGACTCTAAACCGTCAGGGTTTGCTGAGCGCCTGTGTGTGTGTGTGCGTGCGTGCAGGACTTTACTACGATGTACCTGACAAAGCTTCAGGGGTCCTTTCCTGTACAATGTGATCCCTTGAGGACTATGACTGTCACTCTCTCTCTCTCTCTCTCTCTCTCTCTGTCTCTCTCTCTCTCTCTCTCTCTCTCTCTGTCTCTCTCTCTCTCTCTCTCTCTCTCTCTGTGTGTGTGTGTCTCTCTCTCTCTCTGTCTCTCTCTCTCTCTCTCCCCCTTTCTGTTCCGCGGTGTGTGTGTGTGTGTGTGTGTGTGTGTGTGTGTCCGTCCGTCCGTCCGTCCGTCCGTCCGTCCGTGTATCCGCGGATCCGTGTCTCTCTGTCCCCATTTTGGAATGTTTGTGGGAGGGTGGTGTCATGGCGGCAGTGGCTTTCTCTTCCTGGTTTCTGTTGTTTTCATTGAGAGCTTTTTCTCTTTTGAAGGCAAGATTGGGCAAATATGTCGAAGCGCTAGAAAATAAAGCGGGTGGTTGTGCTCAGACGCGTTTCTTTCCCTTCCCCACCTCTCCCTGGGTGCTGTATTGTTTGTGCTCTCTCTGTCTCTCTCCCTGTATCTCCTGTCTGCTGTCCGGCTGCAGCCTCGTCCGGCTGGTCGGGAAAGCCCTGAAACAGGAGATGGCCACGGGGAAAATACAGGGAGCGCAGTTTGTGCCTGGAATCACACAATGACCCTTTCGATGCGGTGAACCTTCAAGGGATGAACAGGCGATCAAAAGACTGCATAACAAACCAAAAAGTAATTAAGGGATGTAAAGCTAGATGATGTAAAGTCGCCATAGTTTTTTTAATAAGCCTATGTCGCAAAACTGAGTGAATTTATAGATGAATTTAAATGAATTTACACGAATTTATACGTGAATTTAAGCCACGATGATATGATATAATCATTGTGATGATTGAAAGTTAAATCCTAGACGGTTAGACCAATAGCGACGCCAGATCCCAAATAGTGAATTTAGATGAATTTAAATTATGAGTATAAGGAATTTAACTAGGAATTTAAGTGAATTTACAGGTGACTTAGTACTGGACACATGAAGCAATAATACCTTTGGAAACTTGATAAAAAATTGTTTGAAGTCGCATAATATAAAGATAAGGTTTATGTTCTGACCCTAGTTTTGGCCTAAATTTGGGGTGCCCCCGAGGTGACAGCGAGCTCCATTAGAAGTGACCATGTTTGATTTGATTTGATTTGATTTGAGGTAGGGCTTAAGCTCAAATCAAATATCCAGTCAGGGAGGACCTAGTGTTTAAAGACCTATCAAATACGATCAAATATTTGATCAATATGACTTTCAACCTCAAATATGAAGGTCCAGAAAAAACTTTTACAAGTACCGATCCGTCACGCATGCTGATTCAAATGAAAAAACCTAAATCTTAATGGTTTGCTCTCAAAAAAAAAAACGTTTTGAGCTGCACTGAAATTGACGTTTCACCCCCTTTTACTTCATGCAGAGGTAAACCGATCAGCTGAACGTTTTCCTGAACAGCTGTGTTGACTTTTCTGGTGCTGGAACATCTTTTACGGCCCTCTTTTTGAGCGTCTGCAAACATTTTATACCCCATAAAGACATGTCACACAATCCGACAGGGTCGAACGGGAAGAAGGAGGCATTTGTTTTTAGAGCCGGGTACGCAAAAAAAATATGGTCCGTGCAAAAGGGGGCAAATGTGATTTAGTGTTAGGTGAAAATATAAGGAGCCGAGGGGGAAGGAGAAACTATTTGTGGCTGTGAGTATACAGCAGCGGCAACCAGTTCTTTTCAAACCCACCTCATCAATCAGCATGGCTTGACGATCACGTCTGACAAACAAATAGCAAACGTGTGTGCGGTTCTCGTCTTTCTCGCCCAGGAGCACCCACTCCTGGAAAGCCGAAAAGCCAGAGAAAAAGCTCTCAGCAGCTCCCATCACCCATCGATTCGATTCATATTGAAGAAAGTGATCATGAAGAAGAGGAAAAGGAAGTGTCATAAAGCTGAGTGATTGTCACCTCAATTTTTGTACGTGCTCTAACTTTATCGTATCAACAAAAAGTCATATGCAATTTCAAATCTATTAATTTTACGTTCTTAATCTCTATTAGTACTAGAGTGAGTCTCAGTGACTAGTGTATATACACTGCCATACAGGCACATTTTTTTTACGGAACTGATAAGTTATAATTTTATATGTATTTTTTTAAATTTTTGAAACACACATCAGAAATGTTCTGATAACTATTATCATAAACTAATAAGTTATAATTTTATATATATTTTTTTAAATTTTTGAAACATACATTAGAAATGTTCTGATAACTATTGTCATGAGAAAAATGGTCAGAGTGACAGTAAGTCAGTGACTCAGTGAGGAACCCTAAGAGGTTAACCTCAAATCTTACCTCAAATATCAAATATTTGAGGTTGAAGCTCAAATCAAATCAAATCAAATCAAATATAATCAAATCAAACATGGTCACTATCCATTAGCTAAAAATTTAGTAGACAAAGCGTAATTCTCAACTAGTACTGCAATAGTACAGTTTTTTACTAAATTATGACTCTTAACACGATTTTTTTTAAATTTAGCTTAAGCTTTTTATTATACAGAGTAAAACAAATTAAAGTTATATATTTTTGTTTCTAGGATCCTTTAAGTGATTTTTCCCCCTCCAAGCTAGGGGCTTGCGACCGTCAGGTTATAAATGCACTTAAATTTTTGAATGACCGCCGTTGACCGGGTAACGACTCTTAGAAATATATCAGATATTATATTTTTATGGAAAATATTGTGACTTTGTGACAGTCTTTATCTGTTTTGTCGGGTGTGAAGAGGCTGCCACTCTCAGGCTGGTTACCTTCTGTGCTTCGGAAAGGACTGCTAGAAAGGACTGAAGCATTACTGAACTCCGCTGTCACACTTAGTGACTTAGCCCTCTTCGTTTGAGGCAACTTATACAAAAGTGGGAATTCTTAACATTTCACACCCTTGACTGGATCTACCACCAAATTGCCCTTCTTCCGCTGGTGTGTAGTTTTAAACAGATTTGCCCGGTGTTTTGATACTTTTCAATTTGGCGAACAATTTTTCTAACAAATTCTTTTTCTCGTCCTACCGCCACCTCTCACTGCAGAGAACATGAAACAAACACAACAACAAGAAGAATCTGATCAATGAAAGTCCACTGGAAAATGCTTTGATTCAAGAAAACTCCTTATCCCAAGGAGAAGAAGAACGACAGGCTACCCGATTTAGGTTTTCCTTTTATCTGTCAGGCAGAAAAGGAAAAGGAAGGCCTGAGAGAGCAAACACACAGACACGGAGAGGGGCGTGAGACAGAAAACTAGACTTTCAGAAAGATAGAAGGCTATAAACAGAAAGGCCAGCCAGATCAGCACACCAACAAGAGAGACGATGATTCAGAAGGTGACAAAGAATTAAGATCTAAAAATTAACCCGATCAACAATTAATTCCAATCTCAGATCCGACTTACCACTTACCCAATTAATTTAAGATCACAATCCCGAGAGTCCTTGTGAATCTAAGGGCAGGGGTAGGAAACAGCTTAGCATAGTGGTCTCTTCCAAAGATCTGTTTTAGTTATGCCGTCTCGTCGTAGTTGAGGTTTTTCTCCTGGATTTCAAACCAGACAAGGCAAAAACGGAGGTCCTTGAAAGCTTGTTAGAAAGAGTCAGAGCCTGACAGAGCCTCCCCTTTCTTGAGAAACTTAGCCCAGAAGGGAACGAGACCATGGGTGCTAAGGATTCCCTCCGATTCACGCTGGTTGTCTCGGTCTTTTGCGACTGGCTCGAACAAGTGGCTGCAGGGATATGTAGGCACGGGAAGGGCAGGGGGGGTCGGACAGAAGATCAGCACAGCATGACTACATGTGGATTGATGTAAGAAGATTGGTCTAAAAAACCTGAGCCAGTGCCTGCCTTTGTTTCTCTTTTCGACGGTGTCTCTCTGTTAGTCCGACTGCCTGCCTGTCTATCTTTCTGTACGTTACTGAGTATTGCAAACCCTTTATATGGAAAGGCTCACTACTGTGGAAAGCAGATGGCTGCAACTGCCGGAGCCTGGTTTGGGCAGGGAAGGATACCTGGAGGAGCCTGGGGCCTCAGACTTCGCCCCAGAAAAAAGGTGGGGGGGAACGCTAGGGGGGAACTTTTGAGATAGCCAGGGGCCCAGAAATGACCTATGGGGGGTTAGGTTCAGAGGGGGTAGGAAAAAGAGGGCCGGGACGGGGCTGGGTGGAGCGTGAGAAGGCCAGGGGGTAGAGCCTGACACTAGAGCCTGACGATGGTAGAGTGGACAAGCCGTCAAGCCATCGATCGGATGTGGCTGGACGAGGGAAGCTCACAATGATTTTTTTATGTTTTGTTATGCAGCGGTTCGTCAGAGAAGACGTTAGTCCAGGAGCTAGCTTGAGCCCACACTTTGCCTAGAAAATCTGCATCAGCAAAGCAAGGCAGGGTGGCAGCCTGATGGTGTGTAGTAAAAAAAAACGTCAATGCCATACAGGCCAGTGCCGACTGCCGAAACGGCTCCGAAGGCCGGGCTCGTGATCTATATATCTACGTATACACATTATATATATATATATATATATATATATATGTGTGTGTGTGTGTGTGTGTGTGTGCATGCGTGCATGTATGTGTGTATGTGTGTGTGTATGTGTGTGTGTGTGTGTCTATGTGTATGTGTATATGTACATATCGCAGGCAAATCCGCACATACTTTCAATCAGTGTTTTGCATCGAAAATTATTGGCTGTCATCACCAAAATTGAAGCAAAAGATGATATGCATCTCGAAGTAACTGGACTGTTCATGAAGGAAAAACGTTGCTGAGAACAAAGACAGTGCACGCGATTACTTTTCTTCAGTTCTCATGCAGGCCCAAGTAGAAAAAATTAAGAAAGAGAGAGACTGACCACCTTCCGACCAGCAGGCAGGGTTTCGTTTCAAGTTCTTCCAGGAGACTTAGCACCCATTATCGCATTGGGCAACGATCTCCATTCAATTCCGGCCAGTGGCCTAGGGTGGAAGTCGACGATGAAGTGCCAGTTCATGAAAGCATGTAGGCAGCAGTGACAGAGACAAAGGGGCAAAGAACATGAAACAAACCGACTAGTTTCTGCATTCATGCATCAATAGATTTGTTGTGAAGAGAGATGATAATGCCATTCATTTCCCTGTCCCTATCTCCACTTTCCAGTTGGAGTTTCGTGCACAACTGATTTGTGTTTCACAAGGCAGCTGCATCTCAAAATCTTACTTGCAAGATTCTCCAGCTGATGGGGGATACTGAAAGTTGACCACCGCAATCCCTCTTCCAAGCAGCAGGAAACGGATAGGGTTAATTCTCACATGAAAGGAATAACAACTGACCCGCAGAGTTTTTGAAGAGCCAAACCCCCTCTCGAACCCCCTATTCGCGGATCTCCGAGTCGTTGGTTCGATGCAGATCTATTAATGCTCTGTCAGGTATCATTTCTGGGAGCTACCGCACACTATACTACGGAAGCTCCTAACTGGGCCTAAGGGTGATTCATGAGCTGGCCTGTATCTGAACAGTGCTTCGGTATTAGTAGCAAGCTGTGAAGAGAGGTATCGGTTCTCAAGGGGTTGGAGGGGTGGGAACTTGGAAGTCAAGTTTCTCGGCAGTCCTTCGAAAAACTTGGGGCATCTCGGTGCAGAGGGGTGGGAGGTCGTGCTGGCAAGCGCTTGCTAGACTTCCCATGCGGGGATGCAGAAGAAAGGGGCCGCTACTTAAGCTTCTGACAGAGAGAAAAGGGAGGGTCTGTCATACAAGTCTCGGAGACAGCAAGCACATGAGGTGTACTTCTGTCTCTGATAAAAGCAGAACACTCATGAATGTGTCTGTATCATGCATATGATTTTGTCATCATCAGATCTGCAGTAATGCTCCAGGCTCTTTTATTTGCTTTCTTACTCTTCTGGATTTCTTATTCTTCTCCATTGCTTTCTATTTCCTTGCATGCCTTTCTTTGCACCTACTTATCTGCCATCAAGCCTTGCTTTGCTATT
>JAHBMJ010000176.1:2035-27035 GCA_018398765.1 Chromera velia | reverse complement strand
AACCGTTTCCTTTCTTTTTATTTATTGATGTTTTTCCTTTCTTCTTTCGTTCCCCT
The DNA here is from genome assembly GCA_018398765.1 of Chromera velia. Lineage (NCBI taxonomy): Eukaryota > Chromeraceae > Chromera > Chromera velia. The sequence goes on along the minus strand of JAHBMJ010000176.1, from coordinate 26,979 downwards.
TGCCCATCCTTGCCCCTTTCACTCTCTGGCGGGGCCCTGTTGTCTTCTTGCTCCGCATGCCGTAGCTGACACCGTCGTCTGGAATAAAGATTGTCAGGACAAACTCGTCGCTCGGAGAGAGCTCGGGAGGGTTGTCTGGCAGATGGATGACAGGCATGCATACACAGTTTCATACTCCGTCTGTCTAGCGTCAGGTCGGAATGAGAGTGTTCACTTTGCAGGGTGTTTGGGTCTCTTCAAGTCCCTGCAAGGCACTCACGCCGTTCGACCAATTATGACGAGAGGGGGGTGAAGCAAAGAAGCTGATGGGGAAGGGTGAAAGGGCGCACAGGTGCTTTATTCCTGCAACACTTTTTGATCCATTTCATGGACGGAATGGGTTTTGTTGGGATGCATGCCCGCGTGTTCATTTCATCTGTGTGGGATTCACATAGACAGACGGAATGGGTGCCTTTGGGGGGCCCCGGGTTGGGGTGTAAGAATTGAAAACTTGATTGCGATTCGAATTAAACCATTTGTGGGAAGGAGGGGGGGAGGGGCAATACAACCCATCTGATGAGTCGGTGATGACCTAGCTGATAACTTCAATCGGAATCAATCCAAATCAAGCTAGAAATCAACTGATTTTGAATATTAGACAATAAAAATTTGAATGAATAATCCTAAACATGATCTGGTTCATATTACCTCTCTCCTAGGCTTCTAGGCTAGCAATGCATGTATGCTCAGACTGCCCTCTGCCATTGGGACACGATGGCTGTCGGGTTTAGTCAACATCATCATCATTATCATCATTAAATTAATTTATGAAGACATATATCTTTCTAAAAAATGATTTTAAAATCTTAGATTAGATTTTAGACATATATCTTATTGCATAAGATTATTAGCATAACATTGATCTTCCGCCGCCGCCGCAAGTTCTGCGTTTTAAAGAGATTATAGGGGTTCTAGGCTAGGTTTCGGGCCGTATTCTATAAATCGAAGGGATAAGTCTAGGGATGAATAATTTATTTTAGGATTTATAAAATTGGTGCCCTGGGTACTTTCGCTGTGAGTTGCTGTTCTGTCTTTTAGGCATTGCTCCCGCAAACAGCATAGACACAGAACAACAATTGTTCATTGCATGTTTGCTTACTCAACTTATTTCTCTACCCTGCAAAAATGTCATACTTTTAAAAATGGGTGAATTTACAAATAAATTTTTATGCTATGGTTTTCACGAATTTACATACATGAATTTAAGTAAATATTTACAAGTAAATTTAGAGTTATACATGTTTCTAACTAGGTTTCTAAATATTTTTTATAGTGCAATTTCCAGTTTACATGCACGTGTATGACTCTAGAGCTACGACAGTCTTGGTAAGACTCTGTTTACTTGATTAGCGTGTGTATAGCACCAATTAACAGTGCAACTATGCTACTTGCATATTTGCATGTATGTATTGCCATGCACGAACGGCTTTGTACAAGAATCGACTGCGATCGCGGAGAGAGGAAGCCAGCTCGCGGGCAGGATCTTCCTCCCTGTTTCCTTGACACCTGCTCGTTGCGTGCTTGACTGTACACACAATATTATTCGATACGCACTTTGCCCCACTTTACACTCCCATGCACGAAATATCAAATGCAGCGAGAAACAAACGAAGAACGAAAAAAGGGATCAGCGTATGCAATCCACTTCGATCTCAGGCACACAAACCAAAGGGCATGCAGTCACGCAGCGCAATGTATACCATGCAACAGAAGAGAGACCTTTTCGTCCCCATCCGAAGACAATGGACTCAACAGACAAACACGTCGATCTACGCACAATGAAGCATTGAAACAAACAATTGACCCACAAATTTCGACTACTAATTTTCAATCCTCACGACCCATGCAGCCATTCATATCAGAGATGATCCCCCAAACCCTCCGACTCTTCACATCGGCAGAAGGAGAAAGAAAAATACGTCATGAAAATGTGACTGTATGCTTGGTTCTGCATGCCCTCCCATTCCCTTCTTCTGTTTCTCTCCCTTCTCACTTGCCATCTTTCAACGCCCCCATCGCCACTTTTCTGGTATTTTGTTCCCTTCCACATCCACTCCATCTTTTTCTTTTTCCCACCATCATCCAAACCCTTCACTGATCACCTTCATCCCCTCGTCTAGATACCAAGAGACCCCCTCGCAGCATTCACAAGCGAGTCAACAGAAGCCGCTGAACCCGCCCCTCCTGCCTCTGCCACTCGGGATCTCAACCACGATCGGGCTTTCTGGAGCACTAGGCGACTTGCGGACGCACGCACGGGGTCGGCCTCAAGCCATGCGACTGCACCTAGGGTCGCACTGAAATTTGGCATGGAGAAGGAGAACGTTCTAGGAGAGGTTGAGGCCCCCACAAGCCTGTTCAGACTGTCTCTGACTGTTGTCATCAGTTGTGCTGCCTGCACATCCACAGCCCCGGCCGTTGCCGTACGGATTCTCTCAGCATCAGAAGACGCAAAGTAACCGTCGAACTGCTGAAGCTGGACGAGACCCAGGAGACCAGTGGCAGGTGTTGTGGTTGTGGGCGCTCTTAGCGCAGGAGTGGGCATGGGTCCGCCGACTGCTGGCATTGCCCCCCCAACGAAAGGAGACGCCCCAACCGCACCAACTCCCCCAAAGGACGGACCCCCAAAAGCATTCCCAACTCCAAAGACAGGGCCTCTAGAACCCCAAACGGGAGCGCTTCTGTAATATCCTGGCCGAGACAGTCTAGTACTAGACCACCCAGACCCGATGCTACTTGTAGGATAGCCTGCAGCAGGAGGCACATACCCATACCCGCCAGGCTGGGGGACTCTGCGTGTGATGAGAGAGGAAGCCTCCTCGCCCCCCCCCTCTCTCTCGAGGGTGGCGACCCAGGAGGTCCACTCAGACGCTAGGCCAAAACGCACACCCAGTGCCTCTGCCCCCTTCTTCTCTTCCTCAGAGAGGAGATTTTGAATGTTCTTCTCACGGAGGTCTCGGAGGACCGCACGAGCCGCCATATGGTGTACGATCCCGACCCCATCAGCCTCTCTACCTGTGTTGTTCATCTTCATAGAAAGGTCAATGGGGGTTCCTGCCAGAGACCCGTTGAGGGATACAGACAGAGGGGAACCCACAGAAACTGCCTCGTTCAGAGAGGACGGAGGGACGGTCCAAAGGGCATAGAGAGTCAGGTGTTTGTTCGAGTAGACTGCGGGGGGGGGATAGGGAGCTGAGATGAATGCGGGCACACTCGGCTGGACAGCGGGAGTAGTACTGTTGGAGGTTCTCTCTGACTGGACCTCTGTAGCTTCAGAGGGAGGGGAAGAAGGAATGGAGGTGGGTGAAGGTGCAGGGGCACTTCCACGGAGAGCCTGTGCTCTGGAAGCAGGTGCTGCGGCTGCTGCTGTCGGTGACCAGAAGGAAAGCCTGGGCGCTCCCCCCACTGCCTGAAGGAGTCTCTGCACTCCCGCAGCAGCAATAGTGTCATTGGAGGAGGTGGCTGTGTCAATGGACGCTGCTTTCCAGAGGTTTTCTGCCTGGGGCCACTTGAGGGAGAGGTCATTTACAGAGGCGTGGGATGCCCGCTCGAGTTGGGACATAACGGCCATCCGGGGATCCTCTCCGTCCACTACGTTCTCCTCGTGACCCCGGCCCACAGAGGCAACGCGAGCAATCAGGTCGCGACTCGCCCCAGAGCCCACACCGACTGCACACACAGACAGAGACACAGACACACACACATACATACATACATACACACTCATTTACATACACATACACATACAGACATTTACATACATTTGCCGGTGGAGCCAAAAACAGATGAACGCGAAAAGTCACTCAACAAAATACATCTGCCATCCAACAGACAGAGGGACAATCGACACCCAAATTCGCAAACCTTGATTGACCTTTCCGGTGTTTCTGATTTCTTTGGCATGCTCGTTTTTTTTTAGAAATTGTTTGCATGATCAGAATGCTGCAAGCTTGACCTGACTGTGTGTTTGATAGGAAGATTGAATGCTGAACCACTCGAACACCACACATTTGGAGAAGTGCCTTTGCAGTTGATCAGACTGACTTGTGAAGTATCTCGTGGTCTCGGTTGTTCTTCTGACGAGATTGACAACTTCATCAGTGTTCCAGACCTGTCCGTCGGTCAGAAGAATGACCTGCCGAGCATACCCCTGGACAGGAGGCAAGTTCTCTACGTACTCGAGGGGTCGGAGAATATTGGTCCCCCCTCTCGCGACAATGTTGGTATCGATCCAAGTGTCGGCCTCGTCTCGTGTCTCTGCGGTGTACTTTCTGCTGCTGCCTGAGCTGAAAGCTCTGTAAGATGTCTCGAACGCAATGATGTTAAAGTACGAGTCGGTCGGTAGGGACTGGAGGAAAAGCTTCAGAGCCGAGCGGGCAGTAGCAATTTTACCTCCAGACATGGACCCCGAAACATCGGTCACGAAGATGATCTCGGGTTTGATCTCGGCGTTCGTGAAGGCCGGCACGAGGGTGAGCATCGCAGCAACACTCTGTCTGTCCGATGCGACTTCCCAGACGATTTGAGGAGGCTTGGCACCGTCTAAGTCGACTACAACGACAAAGTCGGTTGCGTTGTGGGAGAGATTCTGGGGGGGGAAGGCGAAGGAGGCTTCGAGTGCGTCTTGTGCGACTGTAGAGGACAGGTGGGGATGGGAGGGGCTGGAGACGGAGGCGATGCTCTGGCCTCCCTTCATCTCGATGGCAACGTCGGCAGAGTAGGTTGCGTTGTTGGTAGAGAAGTTGCCAGTTCCGTTGTTGCCCTGCAGACAGGCAGGCAGAAGACGAGGGGAGGAAAGATTCGTGTAATGAACGAAGGATCAAGAAAGATGAAAAGATCAAGAAAGGAAAAAACGTCCCACGACGAAGAAACAGGAGCACTCTGCTTGGGATAGGTGATCCGTCTATTGTCGAGTTCATTGAGTCTTTGGCTGCGTACGGGAGAAAATATGGGAACAATAAGAACTTAGGGGGGAAAGGGAAAATACTCCAGTGGATTGAGAAGAGAGATACACAAAAGCGAACGGCAGAGTCATGCAGCAGTCGAGATACTATGGGTGCACAGAGAGACTGGCACGCTCAATGACATAAGTGGAGAAACACGAGCCCATGTCTTTGGGCAGACACCTTTGATACCGTTCCTTCAGACAAACAGGAAAGCTTGCAGCCGAACAAACCAGCAGTCAAGCAGACAGGGAGGCCAACTTACAGTGTTGTAGACGATATCCTCAACGAAGTCAGGAAGATCGAAGTCTTCAGGTGCATCTGCAAAATTTGGGGGGGGCGGGGTGGGGAATGATGAGAAGGAGGAGGAAGCAAAAGGCAACAGCGAAGGACCTGGGGGGCAGTGAAAAGTTAAGGCGTGAACAAGAGAAGGCACAGAAGGAGAGAGCAGAAGTAAGGCGTGAACAAGAGAAGGCACAGAAGGAGAGAGCAGAAGTAAGGCGTGAACAAGAGAAGGCACAAAAGGAGAGAGCAGAAGTAAGGCGTGAACAAGAGAACGCTCAAAAGGAGAGAGCAGAAGTAAGGCATGAACAAGAGAACGCACAAAAGGAGAGAGCAGAAGTAAGGCATGAACAAGAGAACGCACAAAAGGAGAGAGCAGAAGTAAGGCGTGAACAAGAGAACGCACAAAAGGAGAGAGCAGATGTAAGGCGTGAACAAGAGAACGCTCAAAAGGAGAGAGCAGAAGTAAGGCATGAACAAGAGAACGCACAAAAGGAGAGAGCAGAAGTAAGGCATGAACAAGAGAACGCACAAAAAGAGAGAGCAGAAGTAAGGCGTGAACAAGAAAACGCACAAAAGGAGAGAGCAGATGTAAGGCGTGAACAAGAGAACGCTCAAAAGGAGAGAGCAGAAGTAAGGCATGAACAAGAGAACGCACAAAAGGAGAGAGCAGAAGTAAGGCATGAACAAGAGAACGCACAAAAGGAGAGAGCAGAAGTAAGGCGTGAACAAGAGAACGCACAAAAGGAGAGAGCAGAAGTAAGCCAGATGACAGGAAAGGTACCATGCAGACTATTTGAGTAACTCACATCGAGGAGCGACAGCGGTGGGGAGAATCAGCCGAGCGCATCCATCTGCGAACTTGACATCGAAAACGTAGGAGATTTCGATCTTCACCTCCTCTCCGGGCAACAGTCGGCCAACTGCAGAAGAAGAAGAAGAAGAAGAAGAAGAAGCAAGAGCAGAAAAAAGAGTAATCAACTACAAGAACACGAAGAGCGAAAAAGAAGATGTTGTGGTCCGGAAGGCAGCGGAATAAGAATGTAATCGCCTGGAAACACTGTCATTCGGACAAGCATGGAAAAGTGACCAAGACAAAGACCGCAATACGATGCAGTCGGAGGAGCAGAAATGAAAGCAGTCAGTCAGTCAGTCAGGCAGGCAGGCAGGCAAACATCAAGACCACGAGAGACGGAACGCAGGGACGAAGCCAGACCGACCGACGAGTGAACAAAAATGTCGTCTTCCCAAATGTAGACGGATATATATATTTATAGACGGAGTTACTGACCAGAGATTTCAAAAACGTCCGGCATCTGTTGCTCGAGAAGGAATGCCGAGTCTCCCCCGTCAACTGCGACCTGGTAAGTTCTCTTGGCCTGTTCCCGTCCTTCCACTCTTCCCTCGACCACCGTGCCGTTGAGGTAAGCCTTGAACCCACTGACGGCTGCGTTCTCCACGAGAGGGAAGACGTACTTGGCCTCAAGGTCCTCCTCCTCGTAGTTCTGGAAGGTCTGTGTAAACGTGACTTCAGCAACCAGGTCCACCATTTTCACGGAGGCGTGGGAGGACTTCAGAGGAACAGGGAAGGAAAAGTTTTGGGATCCTGTGTCAGTGTCGGGAGAGGGCGTGGTTGTGGGACAAGGAGGACGAGGCCACCAGGGAGACCAGCAGGGACCTCTGGGAAGGTAGTACAAACCCGGCATGGTAAATGGGTTGTCTCCGGGGGACCCAACACCTGTTTGTTGAGCGATGATTGTGCTCGGCCCCGCCAAGGCGAGGGCTGCCACCAGGAGGGTGGCAGACGCAAACTGGGGAGACATCTTTCCTGATGAGACCCACGTGTGTTCAATGGAGATCTTGTTAGATTGAGTGACTCAAGCTTCGTGGATTGCTTCCAAAGATCAATGTGACAATGCTGGACTTCAGAGGCTGTATATAGGTGTGAATGGATTCGGACGCAGAGCAGAATGCACGAAGAGATGAAGACACGTTGAGCATGGTGCGTTGACCTGGACCAAAGTTTGATCTTCGATCTTTCCAGCCGAGTTTTGTGAGCGATTCCGCGCTTAGCTCGCCGTGGGCCAAAGCGCGCGCGTCGGGGCCGCCGCGCGCGGCTGCATGCATGCCCCGGCCCCGCGGCCCCCGGCCGGCGCCCCGGCGGGGCCCGGGGACACAAAAAAATTCCCGTATCCGATGGTGTCAGATAAGGGGGGGGGGGGTCACCAGCTCTAGATCATATCGGATATCATAGTCGGACCCAGCCTTTTCCTTCGTAAGCCCGGTACTAAGCCGGCCAGGCCGGGGGACACAAAAAAATTCGTGTATCTGATGGTATCGGATAAGGGGGGGGGNGGGTGACTGCCATAGAGGTTATCGGATACCAAGTTGAACCCCCTACCCCCCCTTGACCCTAAGACTCTAACCCCCGTCTCCCTCCCAATGCCTCCCAATCACTTGCATACGCTTCAAATTGTATGCATGGAGGATCATTAAAGAAAGGGAGGAAGGAAGAAAGGAAGGAAGGAAGGAAAGAAGGAAGGAAGGAAGGAGGGAGAGAGGGAGAGAGGGAAGGAGGAAAGGAAAGAAGGAAGGAAGAAAGGATAAACGGAAGGAAGGAAGAGTCTGAAGGAAGGAAGAAAAGAACGAAGAACGGAAGGAAGGAAGGAAAGAAGAAAGGAGGGAGGGAGGGAGGGAGGGAGGGAAGGAAGAGAGGAAGAGAGAGACAGAGTTTCTCTCAGAGAGAGAGAGAGAAAGAGAGAGAGAGAGAGAGAGAAAGAAAGAGAGAGAGAGAAAGAGAGAGAGAGAGAGAGAGAGAGAGAGAGAGAGAGGAGGGAAGAAGGTAGAGAGGAAACAAGGAAAGAATCTTTGGGAAGAAAAGGAAAGAAGGAAAGAATTAAAAGGAAGGAAGGAAAGAATTAAAAGGAAGGAAGGAAGGAAGAAAGGAAGGAAGGAACTAGGGAAGGACAGAAGGAAGGAAGAAAGGAAGGAAGGAAGGAAGGAATGAAAGGAGGAAGGAAAAAAAGAAGGAAGAAGGAAAGAAGAGAAGGAAGAAAGGAAAGAAAGAAAGAAAGAAAGAAGGAAGGAAAAAAAGAAGGAAGAAGGGAAGGAGGGAAGGAAGGAAGGAAGGAAGGAAGGAAGGAAGGAACGAAGAAAGGAAGGACAGGAAGGAAGAGAGAAAGCGGTGAGACTCAGTGGGTGAGCTAGTGGGTGAGTGAGTCAGTGAGCGAGCGAGTGAGTGAATGAGTGACTAAGTGAAGACTCGGAAGTGAGTGAGTAAGTGAGTGAGGAAGTGAGTGAGTGAGTGAGTGAGTGAGTAAGTGAGGGAGGGAGGGAGTGAGTGAGTAAGTGAGTGAGTAGGTGAGAGAGTGAGTGAATGTCATTGAATAAGTGACTGACTGACTGACTGACTAACTGACTGACTGACTGACTGACTGACTGACTGATAGATGGACAGACAGACAGACGGACAGACGGACAGATGGACAGACGGACAAACGGATAAACGGACAGACGGACAGACGGACAGATGGACAGACGGACAGACGGCTAGGGGGCCGCACTCTACATATAGGTATATCATGACCCCTGACTTTAAAGAAAAACAGACAAAAATCTAGGAATGTTATGCAAGAAGTTTCATAAAAAACCAAAAACTGTAAATTACAAAAAACATGACAGTAACATTAGTTTTTATGTTGGGCTAGAAACATGCATTCATTTTTATGAAAAACTTCGTGTCGCCAGGTTTTGTTGGGCTGTTGGGCTTGTTGTACTATTGGGCTTCACCTTGCCAGGAAGCTGTTGAGTGCCCAACATACCCAACAAGAAAGCCCAACACGGCCCAACAGCCCAACAAACACTCCTAACATGCATAACACGCACAATCATGATGATGAGAATGATCTGGAAGAATACTAGAACAATATAAAACACTGTTAGTGTTCTAGCAGTCAGCCTAGGTCGCCAGAGAGGACCTGGAAGCAGCAGCACCAGCCGCCTCTTCTGTCCGAAGTTCGGCCCTTGCGGCGCCGACCTTGGAATATCCCGCCGCCACGTGCAGTAAAGTCAGACCCGGTCAGGAAGTGCATGACCGTGCACGAATGCGAGCGACTGAGAGCAAAATGCAAAACGTGCAATTGAGCTCAAAAAGTAATTCTTCACATACATGCAGAAAAATGAATGAAAGAGACTTGGATCGGAAAGAAACATTCAGAAGTACCAGGAGTGGGAATGGTGGACTGTCAGACTTTCTCTCCTGTAGGTACTGGACTGAAGTACTGACTGACTGAACTTATTGTCTCACTTAGTAGTAATATATTGCAATAGACCATACGGGATGGAAGGGAGCCAGTAGACCAAACTAGACTGGACGGGATATAAACTTCGATCTTCTTCCCTCTCAACCCATATCCATTTTTTTCCAAACAGTTCCCTCTCTGAATAATATTGTGTGTGCAGGTTTGTCTCAATTTTTTTTGGTATATTGTGAACGTTTTACGAAGAGTTTCAGGCTCATACTGCATCAATGTGCAGCGCTGAATATCTTAAATGGTGTCTGTTGTATTCATATGCTTTAATACGTGGACTTGGCGTGTAAGACAAGCATGTAGGGAAGGGAAAGGACCTTGTTGGGCTCTGTTGGGCACTGTTGGGCTTCATGACCTGTCATGTAGCTGATGAAAGGCCCAACAGAGCCCAACAGGCAACAAGCCCAACAGAACCTGGCGACACGACTTTGGACTGACATTTCTCAAGACTGAAGTTGAACTAGAGCTTAAGAATAGCCCAACATAACACTCCAGAATGTGTTTTATCTACTAGTTTTAACCTTATAACTTGGGATATAATATATAGTGTAAAAAGATGTAGGAAAAGTTAGGGGTGAAGCATAGGTATACCCACAGTGCGGCCCCCTAGGACAGACAGACTGACGCAGACTGACGGACTGACGAATTGACAGACTAACGGACTGATGGACTAACGGACTGATGGACTGATGCGGGCTGACTGGCTGACTGACTGACTGGCTGACTGGTTGACTGGTTAACTGGCTAACCGGCTGATTAGCTGACTGGTTGACTAGCTGGCTGGGCCAGGCTGGCTGACTGGCTGACTGTATGGCCGATCTGGTGGCCGACTGACTGATTATCAGTGACTGCATGATAGGAAGACTGACTGACTGAATGAGTAACTAACTGACTGACTGGCTAGCTCAGTCTGACTGACTGACTGACTGACTGGTTGGCTGGCTGACTGACTGACTGACTGACTGACTGACTGACTGACTGACGGACTAACTAACTGACCGACTGACCGACTGACTAACTGACTGACTAATGGACGGACGGACGGATAGACAGACGGACTGACTGACTGACTGTCAGTGACTGGCTGACTGACTGACTGACTGCATGACTGACTGACTGGCTGGCTGACTGGCTGGCTGACTGAAAGTAGAAAGGGGAGAAGTATGCATATGTATGAATATAGTACGGATACATGTATATATATATACATATATATATATATATATATGTTTCGATCATCATGCATCAGATATATGCATGCATGAGAACAAAGTAGACAGTGGTGATGAAGACGTTCTCTAGCCTGAATGCTGCCTAGCACAGAGGCACACAGGAGACACACAGATACCTGTAAACGGCTATGCAAGCTCGACTGAAGAGCAACGGAAAGGGAAAATATGTATAAAGATGGCATGTGATACTTTTAACATGCAGTCTGCCAAGCAACACCTTCAATAAGGGCCCTCATGTATATATCCCTGTGAGTTAGATGCGAGTCCTGTGAAGAATGTAAAAGAGTCCCTGATAGGCAAATTAAAAACTTTCAGAGCATCTATAGTGTCACTCAAGAACCAATATATATTGAAGGTTTATAGACTCACACTCCCAATCAGAGGTCTCAAGTCGTGTGCCTTGAATTTTCTTTATGTAGCCGATGATCCTTCATTTTTTCATTTTTCTCGCATCATACATTTTTTTGTGACTGGCGAAGCCAGAAAAAGCTTCTGGAGTCTGGATACACTTTTTGTGCGCCCCCCCCCTCCAGTCCAGACCATCGGATATACCGTATTATTTTTAAGGGGGGGGGGGGTTCCATACAGTATCCGATACCATCGGATACCAGAATTTTTTTGTGTCTCCCCGAGGCGTCAAGCCGCGCCGGGGAATCGGATACCCCCTATTTGAGAGGGGGGGGGTCAGCAAACGGTATCCTATATAGCATCGGATACCAGAATTTTTTTGTGTCCCCGGCCGTTCCGAGGCATCCGAGCTAGTCAGTCTGCAGCACCTGTATTAATATGAGTCTCTGCCATAAATCTCCGCCTGCCAGTCTCGCGATCTGCCTTGGATTCTGCCATGACAGTCGAATATATATAGTCGAATGCTAATTCTTCTCGATCGTGCACACAGAAAACTTCAGTGATCAGTATCCGTGAACACTCATCGTTATTAATACCGTCTTCCCTTTGCGCGACGATGTGCTGTCTCGAGACTGTGAAGGTGTGAATATGTTTGATTGATGCAGGCAGACTGACAGTCACTGTAGAGTGTGAGTGCTCTCTCAGGCCGATCGAGTTCGACAGGCGCGCAGCGTCCAAGCTGTCAGAGCTCAGTTTATCTGGCGATCCTGCCAGGCACTCCTTGCTCCTCAAATCTTGCACCGAGTGGTCAAAAGTCCCGCGACTTCGCAGTGTAACTTTGATCGGGCTTGCAATTTGGGGGTGCCAACGCAACTCTTAATTGCGCGTTGGGTTTTGGGAACTCTCCAATCGTTCTTTTCACGTTTCCTTTGCCCTGCTTTCTCTCTTTCTCCCTAGAAGGCGGAACAGTGCATTGGACCGACACCTCCCTGCATCGCACTGCGGGTGAGATTAATTTCTCTTCTTCTGCATCAAATTGATGATGTTGCTCTGTCTCGGGAGGCTTGTGCGCTCACGGTACTCCTCCGAAAACTTCGCGGGATTTGTCCCGTTTCCGTGTGTTTGCAGGTCTGTGCAGCTGAGCATCAAGTGAGGACGTCGACAGGTGCTGCCAGCTGTGCATGTCCTCTTTTTTCAGTTGAAATCGAAGCCGTCTACATCTTCACAAGTGTATATAGGCACAATGAAGCGGCTCGTCGCATTTGTTGTGCATTGCCCTGAGCTGCCAGAGAATCAACGGGTTGTGGTGGTGGGGGAATGTGCAGAGCTGGGAGGGTGGGAGTTGGGTGGTGTGCTGTCTCTGAGACCTGCACCGTGTGGGCGTCCGTTGTGGGTGTCGAGTGAGGTGGAGGTGGACCTCTCCGAGTCGCCGTTCGGTGGGTCGGGAGTTTCTGCAGATGCTGTGGGGGTGGGTGGGGAGGTTGGAGGGGTGAGGGAGTCAGAATTAAAGTTTCGACTGGTTGCAGTTCCGAACGAGGCAGACGCGGTGACGGTTCCGGCTCCCCTCAACCTCATTTGTCTAGAGCCTCTGAAGGGGGGAGACTTCCGTGTGGTACGTCTCGTTGATGGGGTTGCTTCCGTTGGCTCCTCTTGGGTGGGAGAAAGGGGTGTCAGCATAGTCTATGTCGGTGCAAAGGGTGGACCAGAGCAGGATAAGACGGAGGTGGTTGGAATTTCGGTTGAGTGGGGCATTCCTGAGAGTGTACAGCTCGCTCTGCTTGCTCTGCACCCGCAGAGAGAGAGTGAGGATGCTGGTCTGCATGGCCCTCAGTCAGAGACTGGGTGTCCTCCTTCCGCACAGAGAAGGGCACGACCAGATTCCAGAATGTTCATTCGAACCGATGAGAGTGAGGACAAGTCAGGGGTTTCTGTGTGTCACCATGAGTCAACAGTCAAGTTCACAGAATCTCCTGTTCGGGGGGGAAGGGATGGGGGCATCAAAAGACCATGTGAGACGATAAGACCGAAGAAACAAGCAGAAGCCCATGTGTGTTCTGACAGTCCCGATGCAGCAGAGGAAGTCTGTATCCGTCCCTCTGACCTGAAGTCCCACAACAGAATCCTTCCCTCCCCTCCCTCGAACTCCTCCCACCTCCACTCGCACGATCGAACTTGTGATCGCAGACACGAGGCAGAAAGACAGGGGACCCACAGCTCAGGGGTTGCCCTGAAGCGACAGAGGTCAGAGGCTGCCCTGCCCCTCTGTCAGGGGGAGGTGGACGAGTGCAATCATGTGTCTGAGTATCCCGGTGAGATAAGTGGGGGTGCTTCGAGAGGAAGAGAGAGAGGGGGGGGTTGTCTTCGGGAACACAAGCAGCATCGATTGACCCTGTCTGTCCCAGACTTTGCCCCTCTCTCTTTGGAGTCCTATAGAGGGAGGGGGGATCCGATCGCTGACACGAAAGTGGTGGTGTCTGAGAACCGTCGTTTAGAGAGTCTGCGAGAGGGAGGCGAGGTGCAGAGAAACCGCCATGGAAGGAGTCTCTGTCAACATGGACGGGTCCGCTGCCTTTGCAAGGACTGCGGTGGGAAGAGCATCTGTGAGCACGGCCGAATCCGTTACGCTTGCAAGGAGTGTGGAGGGGGGAGCTTCTGTGAGCACGGCCGGCAGCGCTCCAAGTGCAAGGACTGCGGTGGGAAGAGCGTCTGTGAGCATGGTCGCATTCGCTCTCAGTGCAAGGAGTGCAGAGGGAAGAGCGTCTGTGAGCACGGCCGGCAGCGAAACAAGTGCAAAGAGTGTGGAGGGAAGGGTGTCTGTGAGCATGGCCGACGGCGCACTCAGTGCAAGGAGTGCGGTGGGAAGAGCATCTGCGAGCACGGCCGAATACATTACAGTTGCAAGGAGTGTGGAGGAAAGGGTGTCTGTGAGCATGGTCGCATTCGCTCTCAGTGCAAGGAGTGCGGAGGGAAGAGCGTATGTGAGCACGGTCGGCAGCGAAGCAAGTGCAAGGAGTGCGGAGGGAAGGGTTTCTGTGAGCATGGCCGACAGCGCGCTCAGTGCAAGGAGTGCGGAGGGAAGAGCATCTGTGAGCACGGTCGGCTGCGCTCTCAGTGCAAAAAGTGTGTGGGGGGAAGCATTTGTGAGCACGGCCGAATCCGTTACAGTTGCAAGAAGTGTGGAGGAAAGGGTGTCTGTGAGCATGGTCGCATTCGCTCTCAGTGCAAGGAGTGCGAGCGTATGTGAGCACGGTCGGCTGCGCTACTTCTGTAGGGACTGTGGAGGGAAAGGAATCTGTGTCCACCGAAAGAACCGTCGATGCTGCAAGGAATGCAAATCGCTCTCTGCTTTTCATCCTTAGTTCACTTTCTCCATCTACCGTTTCCTGTTGAACTGATCGATGAAAGTCTTCTGTCACGTATATGGGGCTGAGTGAAAGGTTGCGAAGTGAAGGTGCCGGTAGAATGGAAGATGCCGTGTGGGGGGGGCCAGAGTTTGTTTTTGAGGGGGCTTGGTGTTTTTGCTTCCTTTAATTTCAATACTCCTCCACCTTTTCCAGCCTTTTCTTTCCCATGCTGGTCGACCCGCAGTTGGATTGTCTCTCCCCCCCGCTCTTCCTCCCTCCCTTCCTCTTTGCTTGACAATGTGTGTGTCTGTGTGCATACGTGTGTAACAGAGGGAAGGGGGGGACGGTGTTTTCTTCCAGTGATTTCGTTCTTTCATTTTTTTGATTGCTTGGCTCGGTAGGTGCCAGATTCTGCACCTGCTTGGCTGCTTCGCGTGTAGGGATTGTCTTTCGTTTTTTCTTTTCACCTTTTCTTCTTTTGCACGAATGCAATGCGGACCCGTCGTCCGAATTCTGTTGTGTCTGCCTGAACCCCCCTCTGTTTGCATGACAGACAGGAGCGCTGATGGGGAAAGAAGAAGAAATGGACGATCGAATGTCATCGCTCCTGGACCATCTTCATGCATGGACCGTTTGTTCGACAGCTCTTGGAGGGCGCGAGGTATAAGAGGTCCGCATGCCTCTTTCTTTTTTGGCAGTTGATCCGTGCACGCATGCCTCAATCTCGTCGTCCGGCATACAGTCGAGCAACGACACCAATCAATTGTGGTTTTGAAAAGGGCATCCACCGAAAGGCAAAAATGACGTACCGCAGGGAACGAAGGAGAGCAACGACAGCTGGGGGGAAAGGCTCAGAAGGGCCAGTCTCGATCTGAGGTAGACAGAGTGAGTGAGAGAGAGAGAGAGCAAGAAGGGAAGAGACGCATGATCGAAGTTGCAAGAGAGAGTTGATCGATCGAGGAAGGGGGGCGGAACGACACAGGAGAGACTTTCTGGTGTCTGCAGTCTGCAGAGAGAGAGAGAAGAGGGGAAAGCATGTAAAAGCATATTCGAGTCTTCCATCTGCGACTCTCTGGCCCCTCTTCCTTCCTTCCTTCCTTCCTTCCTTCCCTCCTTCCTTCCTTCCTTCCTTCCTTCCTTCCCTCCTTCCTTCCTTCCTTCCTTCCTTCCCTCCTTCCTTTCTTTTGACTCTTCAATTCGCTGCAATCTCTCCTCCATTCGTTAATGTCTACTAGACGTGCCAAAAAGGGCTCGGCACAAATGGGGGGTCGGAAGGTGCATGTTCCCTCCTAGCACTTGTTTTTTTACACCGGTTGGTTTCTTTGGCCCTCTTCTTTGTGCCTACTTCTGTTGCTTTCCTTTAAATTCCTTAATTCGTTTTCCGTTTTTTTGTTGCTCGGCCCGGGCCCTTTCAATTCATTTTATTTTTGTAGCATGGCATTCGGCATTGGGGCGGACGGCCAATCCTCTGGACATAGATCCTAATCCTAATGTGTATATAATTCCCTCCGCGTTTCCTATTTTCTCTTGTACAAAGATGGAAATAGTGCAGGATGTTGCATGGTATGGATCAATTTGCTCAGAAATTTTACTGCCATATACAATGCTGTATGGATCGAATCCGACTAGGAATCCGATTGATCGAGTTGAATTGAATGAGTATTTGAAATATGAATTTATCATGAAATCTATTATAAAAAATGAATAGATGAACCAGTATAGACTAGACATAGTAGACAATGAGGAGTTTTAAAAGCTGTCTGCATGCACAGTGCAATCTACAGTCTAGTCTAGAGTGCAATTCAAAAAAATAATTTAAAGTCTGATGATCTAGAAGATGATATATGATGACATATATGCTAGCATGTATGTACATATATGGGGGGAAACCGCATTTAAGATCCGTTCCTAGCATGTCCGCCTCTCTCTTACTCTTCCTTCCATCTACGTACTATTACAACACCTCTAGCTACATTGTATCACACTAAGTTCTAGTTGATCGATCAGTTTTGTACGGTTCAGTCATCCATGAGGATGAGTGCACTGCTGACTCCCCCCCTAGCTCCCTCCATCTCTCTCCCTTCGCCTGAGTGGCCTCGCGTGCCCCTATAATGCACGCACTTGCTACCCGTAGGTGGACGACTTGCAGCCTCACTCGGATTCGTCCATACACCTTCCCATACCCCTGCTCCCACTTCTCACTTAACAGTCCGGCCAGCCTGCACAGAAATGTGTTGGTTTGAATGGTTTCCTTGTGCAGTGTGCCATCAACTAGACTCACGAGTGGTATGAAGTCGTATCCCTTATCCCCACATGCCCCTGCGTGCTTTGTTTTCTTCTCTTGAGCTTGGGAAGAGAGGACGGCAGTCCAGGGGGTGTCATCTTTGGAAGCGGCATACGGGTTGCTCACCCTTTGCCATTGGAACACGTCGTCCGACACGATGGCTGGCGGGTTAAGTCACCTCATCATCATCATCATCACGGGTATATGTATGGTGAAATTTAGAGCCAAATTAGAGGAAAATGTTATGATTCGTAGTGATCGATTTTATTTGAGTTTTCGTGTATATACTAGCTGACCGTTTTTTAAATCAAGAATTTTTTTAAAAAATATAGACACAAAAATATAGGAAGGCCCCCTGGAAGGGTACTACTACCATACTAGCTGGGGTACTAGATTGATATTTAGATTGATATCGCAACTGAAAGATACTGAAAGTTCATGTAAGCTCTTCATTGATCGATTGATAATACTTTGATATTTAGTTTAATAGTCATTCTATCATTGATTCTAGTATTCAATGTCATTGAATACTAGAATCAATGATAGAATGAATACTATTCATTGATATGCAATCAGGTGCGAGCCAGGGTGCGAGGCTACGAAGGTGCGAGGCGCCGACGGCCAAGAGTGCTAGCAAGAGTGTCAAGGAAATCGGGCAACAGACGAAGACCTTGAAAGGAAATCTGGAAGGAATTCAAGCATAGAAGGATCCAGAGAGCAAATGAGGGAGAGCATGGCTGCATGGGGAGAGAAAGAAGAAGAGTAACGAGGAAAAGGGAGAAGAGAGAGCAAAAGGAGAGATGAAAGAGGTGGAAAACAGAGAAAAGATGAAGAGAGAGGAGAAAGAAGAGAGAGGAAAGACGCACGGAAGTGCAAAAGAGCAAGGCAGAATGACACAAGAAAATGCTGCTCAGTTGACACGCCGGACGACGGGCTAGACAACGGGTCAAATGTCATTGTGAAAATATAAACTGTTTCTGCAGAAATATGCCACAGAGCGCACGTCACTTGTACCTATGAAATCAACACATGGCTCCTCGGACTAAACAACAAATGGCCGGCCAGACCCTTCTCAACCGTGTGTTCGCTTCTGTCTGGATGCCTTTCGTTAACTGTCTGCACCTGTCAGGAGTCATTCGGTGTTCCTGCCCTGTTGTCTGCCTTTTTGTAGAATCAAATTGAAATTTGATCACTCTTCAAAGTCTTTCTCTTCGACAAAGAACTCCCTCCCCCGCAGGCTCTCTGAGTCTTGTGGCTGTGTGTTTCATTTTGATGTACAGGAGGGGCCTTCTTGGGATCATCGCCTCTCCAAACAATCGAATCAGTCTCGTCAATCTGCTCATCACTCTGCTAAAGATCAAGAAACCCACAGCCCCAACGTACAGGTAGAAAAACAAGGAGACGGCATTCACCTTCACATGGAAGGTCGAATGAAGTAAAGGACTCCAACACAAAAGGTCAAAAGAGTCCTCCTCTACTTCGTTTCTTCTTATGCACGAGGAATGCCTGCTACCCAGAACCCCCAGCATCCACTTGGCGACACACTCCCCACACCACAGGGGAAGGAACAGCACCCAGGAGGCCACAATCTCACCTGACGGCAAAACCTCACGAACAATTTCAAGCAGACAGACGAAGTACTGAATAAAACATCGAGCTGCCACAACCACACCCAAACTCTTTGCTAGCTTCAGTGTTACTTTTGTTCCCACCAAGGACAAAATTGTGCCCTTGAATGTCCACAGCCACACACACGCCCGACGTAGCAGTCTGCGGAGGTCGCGATGAGGACCGATTCCAAATCTCTGCCAATTCTTCTTAAGGGCAAACAAGTGAAGCTGACTCCGCTCGTATCCCCCCCCTCCGAGATCTGTCAGAACAGCAAAACACCCAGCAAGGTCCACTTTTCACATTCCAAAACTCCGAATCCGTCGCAAAGGATCCTTCAGCTTCCGGGGTCGACAGCACTCGCGTAGTTCGTCTGCAGTCAGTCTGTCTGCCTCGTTCTCTTCATGCAGAAACGGCCAAACCAGCTGCTCTCCGCACCACCTGCAAACTTCAACGCAGTCATGGATGCCAAAATAAAAAATGAAATTAACAAACAGTGCTTCAATACGGGAAACAAAGGTGCCAACAATCATCTACCCACCTCCAGACTCGCGTGAGGCAGAAGGGCACCCACCAAGACCCCAGGCAGTCCATCCACTCTCGCAAAAAAGTCTGCCTCAGAGCGCTCAACTTCGTTCCAATGAACCTTCCGACTTCTTCCAAGGCCTCGTTCTCTCTTTCCGTCTCGTGCTGCTTCAGCAGGGCTTCCACCAGTCTCTTCTCTTCCTCCCGAAATTCGCCATCACGCAGACTCACCCACCAGGCTTCCTTCAACACATCCTCCATCACTACCCAAATCTTTTTACGCACGTAGCTGTTTGCAAACTGGTGACACACAAGGCGAACAAATTTCCTCCTGCGTCAACACACATCAAAACAGTGAATCTGCAGAGCAGAAAGCGTGCGTATCTAGGAAACAGTACCCTCCCTGTCTACTTGAGTGTCCGATAATCGCAAATCGATCGATCAGATTTCGACCTGTCGGCCTGATCGCAGCAAAGCTGTCGGTCTCCCCTGAATAGCGGACAGAGAACTGAAGTGTCGTCAAGCGCCCGTCCTCAACGCGCCCGCATCAAATCAAATCAAGGCACGATGTTGGACTACTAAATGAGCAGTCACTCAGGATCATCTGTCATAACGTCTGATACGACGACGTAACGACGTAATCGGTCAGTCGATCGTCGATTGAGTCGACGGAGATGGGGTGGGTGTATATGTAGATGCTATATATCTGACACGTACGAGACAAGAGGAGACGGCGAGACGGCGCGCGCGTCCGCCGATCGAACCGAGACACATGCATGCAGAGCCCGCGCGTTTCGAGCGAAGCATGCATGAGCGAAGCAAAGGAGAATCTGCATGTATCGGTCGGTGGATATGCAGCTAACCCAAACTTGAAGTTACCCTTCCACACCTTTCTCTCTGGGAGACTCTCTCCAACCCAATTGTCACACTCGAAGAGCACTCCTTACGAGAGAACGCCTGCTAATATTGTGCACGACTCTGGCATTACACTCAGTGAGCAATTTTCCTAGGGTCTGATACTCTATGAGGGTACCTTAGGTTTGAAGTTAGGTTTTTCAATAAGAAATTAAAATTTTGACGTTTTACAAGAGATTTTTGGAGCTCAATTTACTAGAAAAGCTTAAAAAACGCTAAAATAGGGTCAAGTGGCTAAGGTCAGGGTAGGTTAGGGTAGGTTCAGATGAGTTTAAAACCTATTCGCTATATAAGGTTTAGAATTAGTTTGGAAACCATGGTCATACCAGACTCAAACCTTTCAAACCTCTTCAAACCCATCCAAGCCTGGTCAAACTTCTGAAATCTCTATGTGAATGATCTGTTAAAAGCACATTTTGTATGTTTTTACCGGTAGGACCACGTCTGTAACACTCTGTTCATGACTGTGCATGAGTGTTTCAGGAAAGGGATACAGCCTCGCTCGTATCAGCATTCACAGCAGCCACTGTATTCTCCTTGTCCTGCTCCCCCCCCTTTTCCCCTCTCTTCTTTTCCGGCACAATCTTTGTTTGCTTGATCGTCTTTCGATCGATCCGTAGAAACCATACACATGATTGAGGAATTTGGTTAGGACAAACTTTGCCTTTCCAGGTGGCCACCACACCGTGAAGAGCTTTGTTTGTCCATCCGCAACGGAGTAGAACTTACACTCAATTTCCTACATTCGTTGAATGATCGGTTTGTCTGATATTTCCTGGTAAAGTGCCAGGTTATGTTTGCTTTACATCTTCTTTGTATTCATGCAAAAGCCATTTGGAACCAGGTTTAGACAGGTTTGGTTAGGTTAGGGGATTAGGTTTGCAAACCAACGTCATGAGCGTTTGCGAACCTCAGAGGGCAAATTGATTTTCCTATATATAAAAGGTCACAAGATTTAATTTAAAAAGTTGTGTTATCGTAGGAATAAGCTCAGTTCATCCTAAAAACCTAAAAAAACCACTTTTTAGAGTTATAACTAATCAGAGTGACACATACCCCTAAGGTTTGTAATTAAATTATATTTTTTTTTTTTTTTAGGTGTCATACCCTAACAATTTTCTTGATCCAAAATGACAGAGGCAGGTGTTGCTTTACTCTTAACAGCTGGAGAGTACCTGCAGCAATTGAAGTCGTTGCAGGCTTCTGTCACCTCTGAGTTCCAGTACATCCAGAGGAAACTTGAGATTCTTGAGCACACTTTGAGGGTAGAACACAGGGATGAGGAGCCAGCAGCTGCAGCTGCTGCTGCGGAAATGACTGTCCCCTGTATGCACCCCAAGGACGTCACAGCTCTTGTGGCAGTCTAGGTGGCGGTAGAGAACCTGTCAAAACAAATGAGAAGGCAGATTGGCGAGAGGCAGATTGGTGAGGTGATCAGCAGGCACGTCAGGATAGACGTGGGTCACCTGTACGAGTTGGGCATGGGGGGTGTGATTCATGAGTTTCGACCTTTGTCGGCAGAGACGTTCAAGCTGTCGATGTCTAACTTATTTAAGGATACAAGTCAGGGAGACGACTTTCGCCTTTGCCTGAAAGTGGGGGCAGATGTGAATGAACTTGCAGAGGGCCAGACGGCTATGATCAGGGCTATGTGTGCGAACAACATGGAAGCCTTTGAGATGATATTGAGTGACCATCCGGACTTGGAGGTCAAAGCAGGGAAGGTGCCAAAAGGCACGAGTGTCAGGGATGTACGCAAAGGCGACATGGTTGTGATCGTTGCGTGCTGTCTACGTCGGTGGGAAATGGTTTGGTCGTTGATTGCAAAGGGGGCAAACGTGAATGCGAGGGGGAGGGATGCAAGTCGCTTGTGAGACGGCAGAGCGACACCTGAACACTGGGAGTGAAGAGTACGAATGGATCAAACCGAACTATAACCCTCAAAAGGGGAACCCCACTGTTCGCTCTACCATCAGTGCGGCCTTGAAAGATCTTCTCGTGAAAACGTCCGACGTGGCTGATCTGAGGATTAGCCCTCCGGGGGGGCGTGAGGATGAATCTCTCATTCATTTTTTTTCCTGGCAGGAATTTGAGGATTTACTGTTGCTCTCCCTTGGAAAGGGGGTCGATATCAATGCTGTTGATGATGATGACAATTCAGCTTTGATCAATGCTACAATGAGAGCTAGACCCGCATACGTGCAGATTCTGGTCAACAACGGTGCCAGGGTTAATGTGCCCTGCCGGTTTGGCACAACTCCGATTAGGATGGCAATTCCTGGAGGGATCCGCCATGACAGTCCCCACACCAGGAAGAAGAGTTTCATTACGTCTGTGAGGAGGGTCTTAGAGATCCTCTTGAATCACGGTGCCGATGTGAATGCTCACACACAAAGGGCACGTTCAACACCTCTGCATCATACTATCAAATGGGGTGTGATTAGAATTGTACGCCTCCTCGTTCAAAGAGGTGCAAACCTCCAGTTGAGAGATAGGGACGAAAAGACCCCTCATGAGCTTGCTGTGCAGCTCAACAGGTCTTCTGAGATGAAAGCACTTCTGGTACCAGCGGGAGCCTCTGCAGACTGACATGCATATTCAGACTTTCAACGTTATATTTAGACACTGTATGAAAATTAAGGTGCATAAGGTGCATAAGAAGCTGGTGCTGGTGCAAAAACAAGTTTGCACCTTAAATCAGGTGCAAAACAGGTGTAAAATAAGGTGCATCGTTTACTATATGACAGCTGGGTTTCTACGGTTGATTTTTAGTGTTTTTAGCGGCCAAAAGTCGCCTCATTCAAAGCCTAAAAGCTTTTTATAATATAGGTTAGCTACACAAACTTTTATTGTGCAAAACAACCAAAAATGTTACTAGAAATGTCAGTGAAAAGACGAAAAGAAAAAAAAAAAAGAAATTTTTTTTGCAATTAAAGACTATATGTCTGTGATTATGTCATGATTTCGGTATCTTGCTGGGTCTTTTTTTTTTATTTATCATATGTCCAATGCTTTGTATAGCTCGTTGCAAATCAGTTGGCATTGTTGAATTTAAATGTATGCATGCATCCGCCTAGCGGGCCTGGCTGCATGTGTATGCATCAATCATGCTGACCGTCTACGTATCGTGATTATGATACCAGAGCTAAAAACTGATCAAACAGCAGATTCAGCTCTCAACTACTACCATATGAAAAGCTATCTCATAATGAAGCTCAAGACTCTTTAGAACTATATATAGTCGAGCAGGCTCCACTTATAAAGAGTTCAATCTCGCAAATTTTCACAGGTAGACTAAAGCGTTAAAGATTGCGACTTTCATGGGGGGCACACCTGTTGCTTCCTGTCTCCTTCCTTCTCCCTCGTCTGTCCCATCGCGAGAAGAGCGACATGCGCTCACTCAGCACGCACATGCATGGATCTTAATGGGAATGGGCGGTGTGTGTGGGCAGACTGGCTGTGGGGAGCCTCTGCAGTTAGTGGAACAATTTAGATGGATACCTGGAAGAGGGAGACGGCGAAAGATCACTTTCTTTCGCTGGAATCTTGAGAAGGATCACATCTGCCCCGTCCAGGACACAGAGTATCGACTACGTCTATGCAACCTCAACTTTCTCAAGTTGAGGCACGACGAGTGGCAGTCCTTTTTCGATGACCTGTGTTGGGAGGCGAGGCATTGCCGCTTACGTTGCATGAGCTGCCACGAACGACCAGGTCGTCCTCGCTATAATTTGGTCAGTTTAGTTACTAGTATCAAGACTAGGCATATGTGGGCTCCTAGGGAAATTGTGCCAACTCATTTACAACATACGGCATGAATTTTGCAAGCGTTTTCTAGGGTGATAGAGAAAGATGATGAATGAATATTTCATATGGAATATTCATCATAAAAAAACCTTTGCAGGAAGAGTGAGGTGGAACCGTTTCTCTCCAGGTTAGTCTTGTATCAGTCATGCTTTCTTTGCGGCCCATGCTCCTTTTGCTTTCTCTAGTCTCTCAATGCGATCAGGCATGGACATGGCAAGATTTGTGCGCATCTGTGTGTTTTGCTTGAATGCGTTGAAAGCTTTCTGCACAGCTGTTTCCAGGGCTTCTCTGTTGCTGTACACATGGTTTGCACCATACACCTCATGCTTAAGCAATGCAATCACATCCTCTACTGGCTGTACATCAGGTGAGTACGGTGGTTGAGTGACCAAGACGATGCCTCTCTCTTTGCAGAACCTCTGTGTGATCAAGGCACGGTGAGTAGGCGCATTGTCATGCATCACTGCAACGGGGTCCTTCCGTTTCAGCATCACTTCCTTTAAGAAGTCTCTGTAGTTCTCTTTCTTACATGACTTAAAAATGCGGATCATTGTGGGCATGTCATCACGTGCAGAAAAAGCAATGACAGCGGTGAATCCCTCCCCCTCCTGATGCAGGTATGGACGCCACAACGGTGCACCCTTCAGCACCCACTGCTTACGTACGCCCCCCTTTCTCCCCATCTTGAAATGTGTTTCATCGATGAATATCACTCTCTCCCAATTCCATTTCCGTTCTTTTGTTTCCTTTGCCCATAACAGCCTGTGTGCTTTGGTGTCTGATGAAATGGGTGGATGGTAGTCTGGCTTCTTGAATTCAAGCCTGTCTTTCATGCGCATGGTCATATGACGCCAAACAGTGGAAAAGGTGAATGGCTGCACATAACAAGGATAAAAAGAGGAACACACTGCATAAGGCTGGAATGAATGATGTATGCATGCAAGAATCTTGTGGGACTGACAGTGCTTTTCTTCCGCACTCGTGCATTGAGCTTCCGGGTGACTTCTCTGCAGGAGATTCCATAGAGGCCTGCCTCTCGAACGAAGCGCACAATGTCCTCCTCATCCTTTGCTGTAAAAGTCCTCTGTTGAACTCTATGGTGGCGCTTGTACACGGGCTCTTTTGCTACTTTTTTATTGAGAATGCGACGGATGGTTCGACTGCTGACTTGAAAACCACTAGCACTGATGTCTTCTGCAAGCTGTTGCGGAGACAAAGCAACACGAAATCTCTTCTTAGTACTCTGTGCCCAAGCATGAATGATTGAAGCAGCCGCTTCACCAATTGCCTTACCTTTCATCATGCAC
>JAHBMJ010000175.1:47500-54964 GCA_018398765.1 Chromera velia | reverse complement strand
CCCCCCCCCCCCCCCCCCCCCCGCCTTTCTCTTTTCCTACCCCAATCATCCACTCCCTTACTTCGTCACCAAAGCTTCCTTTCTTTACATATCCCCCATGTCCCCCCCCCCTTCCAGCCGGGCCTTCTTTGGAGGCGGCTCCTCCACCACGAACCTCTTCAGCCCCTCCACCAGGGCCCTGTGCTCCTGTGCCCCCACGGAGGCAGACGCAGCACTGCCATGGGGAGAGTCGGGGGGGGGGTCCAGAGCGTCGAAGAAGAAAGAGCAGAGGCCCTCGTACTGGTCGGCAGGGAGCCTGCTTGCACGGAATAATTACATATGCATTGATTGCACTTGTGGTCTGATGACGGACTTTTCCAGGAAGCCGTGGGTGACATAAGAATGACAGCAGCATGACTGCAAAATGATCGCATCAAGGAGGGCACAGAAGAGCATGACGAGCACGGGAAGGTGGCCAGTGTTCACCTGGCGATGTGACGAAATTCTTCTCTTTCTTCAGTCAGTATGTGAAGTCGCAGGAATTCAGGCAGCTTTGCATGTAATTTACTTTCCCCCTTTGTGCTCCACGAAGGAGAAGTGAAAAGACGCGATGGAAATCCAGTACCAACTTAACCCAAGATCGCGATGGACATCGACGTTTCCTATCTTTGCCTGCCCAGTGAAGCATCTGTTTTTTCGACGAAGCATTCAAGCCGCAACGGCGGCAAGTTCCAAAGAAGCACACCCAAGTCAAACACAACCAACACACAAACGCAATGTACCAAGCGAGAAAGAAGACCGTCTCACGTCCCTCACCATTTCTTTGCGTCTCTGACAAATCTGATGGTCTCTGCAGCGTTCTTCAGGAACAGCACGGGCTTTCCCCCCTCGGACCTCTCTGAAGTCAGAGCTTCCACCAATCTGCCCCCGTGCCAGGAGGACACTGCCTCGAGGGACATTGAGAACCTGCATGCCGGTTTCATTTCCGTATATCGTCAATTTACAGCTAGACAAATAGACAGAACAACAGACTGACGCGCGCATACACGGTCCACGAATTCTCAGAAACCGAAAACAACCCACAGAATGGCTTCCACCATGATCCTTCCCGACTTTGCTGACACGAAATAGAGAGGCAAAAAATGCGCAGACGGATGGAGAGGCAGTCACAGATCCACTCTTCCTCTTATCGGAACAATCAACGAGAGTCACGCTACCCCGATGGTAGATGTGAATGACAACAGAACGAAAACGCAAAAACCGTCGGAGAATGCAGTGAGAGAGGCAGAAAACACACACCAGCGGAGAGAAATACAGAAAAAGCACCCTTACCCTCCCCAAACACCCAAACGCTTTGAGAACAGAGACGGCAAAGCCCTTCGAACGAGGAGACCCACAAATGGTACCCATGGAGCCTATCCAGACTCACCACTGCGAGAGAAGAGGAAGGGTGTAGGCTCCCGGACTGGGACAGATTCTTCTCTTCCAGAAGTCCAGCAAACCGTGTGCGTGGACTGCGAGCTGGCCGTGAGAGAGACTTTGCGAAAACGACTGCAAGGACAACGGAAAGAAGTGGGGGGAAGGAAAGAATCATTTCTGTGAGGACAAAAACAAGGAGGGATGGCATCCGAGGGCCAAACGAAGAAGGAGGCCGTGCATGCTGAAGGAAAGAAGAGGCAGGCAGCCAGGCAGCCAGCCAGGCAGGCAGGCAGCCGGGGAGGGACATTTACAGAGACAGGGTAGGGAAGAGCGAGAAGCATAAAAGACCGACTCAATTAAAAAGTCAATCGCTGCCTGGTCGCTACCCGCTACTTTTCTTCATGCATGCACGCATTCAGTCAATCAAAGACTTCCTTCCACCTGCCCCCAGACACTAGATACTCCTTGCACCCTCCAACCTGCATAATGTGCAGGCCGATCTCGGAGGCTCCAGTCACATCACGCAGCATGAGCAACGACAGGGATCTGCAATGAAGGGAATTCAGGAGGGGAAGGAAGGAAGAAGACAAACGGAGAGAGAGAGAGAGAGAGAAACTGACTGACGCGTGAACAGGGAGAAAAAAAGGAGCAAAAAAGACAGGGAGGAGACCAGGCCTACGAACACTTGAGTGGCGGAGAGGTGGGGAGGACAAAAGAGAGAAAGGGTCGGATGATCAAATGACGGAAATCCAGACGGACGAAAAAAAGCGCAAGTAATGATAACCAGCGGAGCATCGTTTGTGCGATTCATTTTCCGAATGCCTTCACGAATGGTTTTAAAGGCATACATTTATTTTCTCCCAGTGAACAAAGCTGCTACAAACAGACGCACAGAGAAATGTATGGACAACGCAGCAAGGGAAGAGCGCATGTTCGAACCCCTGCAAGGGCACAAGAATCGAAGACGCACAGCATTCATTACTTGAGAAGAAGCAAGCAGCACACAGCCAGAGGGCATAGGAACAAACAAGCAGGGAAAGAAAGCTGGTGACCTGAGCGGGTAGAGCCAGATATCAAACTTCATTTTGAACGCGTCTGCCCCCTTGTCGGGGCAATTCTGCAGCGCTCAAATGAATTCACAGACAGATCGAAGAAAGATTTAAAATAGAATCTTCAGACAAACAAATTGAGAACCCTTCCTGGGCAGGACCCTGCAGCATAAGGGCGCACATTCATCAATCTGATGAAGAGACAGAGTGGGCAGAAAGGCGCAGGCAACAAAGCAACAAACGATGAAAGCACAGCTGTCCGGGCAGTCTGCCGTCTTGCCCCTCCACCTTCTTCTACCTCCTGCTGCTGCTGTAACTGCATATAGAAATAAATCTGCGGGGGCAATCCGTCCGTCAACCCGCCTGATCATCAAACTAATGTATCCAGCTGGCCCTCTGCTCGTTGATTGCGAGGATTCTGGCCCCCCATAAGAGCACTAATGTTTAAGGCAGAGCGCTGACACTACCAGAAGAACCGACAAAAAAAGGAAAAACGAAATTGAGCCCGGCACGGGCTCTTGAGCGCCTTTCTACCTCTCTGTCTGCCTGTCCCCGTCCCTCTGTGTTCTCTCTCGTTTGCTGTGCGTATGTGTATGTGCACGTACATTCACGTGTTCGCGTGGTTGCATATTCCCTTTGTCTGACCTTCAAGATCTCCTGGGACGGCATCGTTGAGACGTAGAAATAAAATTCGGATGTTCTTCTCGAAAGTCCCAAAGACATGTCGTCGTATTTGCTTCGACACTCAGCGACCGTATGCATCCTCAAGGCGCAAGAGTTCTCTCCCCCTCCCCCAACACCAGAAGACCCCTCAACAGCAGGGGAAGCGGATGAAGCGGAGGACGATGAAGATGATGCAGCGGCTGCGGGACGCGCCCCCCCGGCCCTCTCTCCTGTTTCCGGTCCCATACCTCCGGGGGCGCTTTCCTCCTCTGGCTGCACGCTCTCCTTCTGCTGGTGCTGTGATTTCAATTGGCTCTGCATCTGTTCAGGAAACTCCGCCATCGGGACCTGCTTGACAGAAAGAAAAAAAAAAAAAAAGAAAGAAAGAAAGAAAGAAAGAACGATGAAAAGAAGGTGAGACAAGTGTACATCAGAAACGACGTGCGCGAGAAAAAAGTGCGTGCTATCGTTTGAAAGTACAATGGGGGTGGGAAGAGGGAGGACTAAGAAGGTACAAAAACCTCATGCCCACCTTATGCCAACCTGAAAAGAGGGGGACGGCAAGAGGGCACAAAGAAATCAATCGAGTGGCCAGAGGAGGAGAAATGGGTGACGGATACTGACGGAGGCGTCAGTCGTCTCAGACTCACGATGATACGATGCACAGAGAGATTCTCACGAAAAGAAACAAAGTGAGCAGCACACGAGTAAGAAAAAAAAGTTTCGACATTCTTCGCATTTTCTTTACCCACCTGCAACTGCGCTGTGGCGTTGAGGACCGTGACACCCCTGAGGACTCCCAGAGTTCCCTGTGGATCTCCAAGAGGCCTCTCCCTCTCTCCACCCAGATCTCCTGCAACGCCCCCTCCTCCTGCGGCGCCACCGTTGCGTGCTGCAGCGCCCTGAGGCAGTCCTGCGATCTGTCCCTTTCTGGAGGGAGCGACGTGGAAGCCCAGGGCCGTCAGGCTCCTCACGGGTGGTGGGTGTTCCCTGCTGAAGTCTCTGTACTCTGTCTCGAATGGTTTGAATTTGAACCCAGAGTCCGACACACGCGCAGGGGCAGCACAGGCAAAGAATTTGACCCGCAAACTGGTGTGCGGAGCCCCTGCCTGCAGAAACGACGCACGCGCAGGGGGAGAACAGACGAAAGAGCTATCCATTGTGGCGCGTCTTTGTGTATGTGCGAGGGAGAGAGATTGTCAAAGGAGAACGCAGAAAAGTAGAGAGGACCGGAGAAGGAAGGAGGCAGATAGCAAGACACTGACAAAAACAAAAAGAAAGCAGAAGGGGCCCTTCCTGTGTCGGAACAACACATTCAGATCAACTGCTTTGTAGGAACAATACATTCAGATCAACTGCTTTCATCTTCTCTTCCCTCTGTCTTGCCCGCATTTCCAAAAAGAGCACCGGACTCGAAGGAATGAAAGCGTTCGCCACCTAACACACACAGAAACGAAGAGTCTCTACAACGAGCGTCTGTCTGACTTTTCACACACCCGACCCGCAGAGGCGTGCAAAAGGAAGGATCGAATTTTTCGCTGAAGATATCACTCACCCCCACCGCCCCCCCCCCCTAGCTGACTGACTTCAAATTGCCTGGTGGAGAAAGGATTCGAGAACAAATGGGAGGAGTGCAGCATGAGACCGTCCTGGGTCTTCCCGCACCTCCAAGCGAGGCTCAGGGCTGCCGGGAGGTCGGGTGCTTCCCCGCACAAAGCACAGAGAAGTTTGACGAACTCGGGCAGACTCAGACTGACTGCTCCTCTCTCGATCTGTGAGAAAGAACAAGAAGGGAAGGGAGTAGACAGGGAGAATGAGAAAAGGAAAGTGCACTACAGTAGGAAGACCGAAAGTGGCTGCCCTTTCTTCTCCTGCGTATTTCTCCTTTACAGGTCGGGAAAGCTGTTGAGCAGGATGATGGACGGAAGAAGGGAGAAAGTTCGCAGCACAACAAAGCAGGTCACTCATATATCAAAGACTTCCCTCTCTCTCCCTGTCGCTCTTACTTGCTTTTTGAGATCATCAGTGTAACTCCAGGCAACGGATAGAAACAGATGCGCAGCGTTTCTTCTTCTCGAGAGGAAAACAAAGACTTCAGTGTGTGGAGCGGGTGAAAACAAGCAGTTGAGACGCTCGACACACCCACCGGAAGGAACGTTGAGACCTTCCTCCCCCCTACCTGCGTGCAGAGATTCCAGACGATTTTCATCCCCAGACAGTCGAAGTCCTTTCCCCCATGCCCCCTTTTCAACAACGCCACAAACTCTTCCAGACACCTCGGGACCATCGATGCAATCGCCCCCTTCAGTCGAGGCCCAAGGTTAACCATCTTGGCCACCCCAGGTCTCTCCAGAACAAGACGGAGGAAGGCACGACAACAGGGCTCGTCAGCAACGAAAGGAGAAATTCTGCAAGCAAGGAGACGGGGCGATTGCGTCCGTGTCGTGAGAACATCGGAATTCTTTCTGAGTGTATGAATAAACGTGTACGGTGTCAAAACAGCGGGAGAAAGGGGTGCAAGGCCAATGCAAGGAAGCAACAGAAGGAAGGACGCAGAAGAGAGCTGAAGAACCACAAAAAGTGAGCAGAAGGCAACAAACCGAAAGGCAAGCCTGGTGCGCGAAGAGACCACAACGCTTCATTCGTTGTGTCTGTCTGCACGGTCAAAAACTCAGGACTGGACTGATCTGTCGATGAGACTACAAACTCAACAAAGAAAAGAGACATGCAACTGCTTCTCGACACCGACCTATCACTCAATTGAGTGAGCATTCTCTCGTCCTTGAATGAGAGGTAGTCGATCGCCTTCACGATCTGCTCTCTCTCACAGAGACAGACACACAGACACACACACATACGCACATACACACAGAGTGTGAGAGAGGGGGGGAGAGACAGAGTTCAGACACGCTTCTGTCAAGTGCCCAGAGAGATTCTCTTTGCAGTCTGCGAGAACTGCGTATCATTCATCTTCACACACGTAAATTGAAAACTCGTGGAACCACGAAGGGTCGTCAGAAGGAACAGAAAAAAAAGAAAAAAAAAAAGTAGAAAGCCAACGTTGGACAAAGATGAAAAGAGACAGAAACGATCACGGCGCCCCACCCGGGCGTGACACCCAAAGAAAAAAAAACTTCCTAACTGCGCGCCCGGGCTCACCCTGCAGAAGTTCTTCTGGTTCGTGTGGGTGATGACTGTCAGTTCCCACTCAGAGAAGAGAATCTCCATGACGTCCCTGTCCACCACCTCGTTGTCAAACTCGAAGGAAGAAGGAGCGCCCCCATCGCCACCAAAGGCGCCCTTCAGGATCTGCAGTGAAGAGCGAAGCATGGTGTGGAATTCTGCTGTTGGGGCTTTCCTTTGCTTCTTTGTATGGAGACCGCATTCCGTCTCTCTGGACTTCCTGTCTGACACACCCCTTCCTTTTGCTCTGTCTGTTTTTGTTTCTCTTTTTTTTCTGCCTCTGTCCGCTTAGGGAGGGAGAGGAGGAAAAGGAGAAGTACCTGGTTGAACAATTGAAAGTATATATGTATGGTGCTGAGGGAGTGGTGAGGTAGAGGTGGGAAGGGAAGGAGGGACACGTGCTTCTCTTTTACTGCACTATTTTCTACTTTTACTTGTCTCACACCGCAAGCCTTTTCTTTACCGCCCACTCTCTTGCTCTGTGCCCCTCTTTTATATTTGCTTGCTCCTCTCTGTCTCCTTCCGTTTCTTTGCGTGCTTCCCGTCTCCAGTCTCCTTAGCCGAAACACGCCGCTGCTGTCAAACCCTTCCCCTCACACTTACATGCTCCAGAACGACCTCACCAAATCCACCCAGGAGAGTCAAGTACATATATAAGACCAGAGTATGCACTCACTCACTGAGGAGGAAAAATAGCCGTAGCGTTGAAGGACGGCCTCTCCGACCGTTAGGTTGAGGTCCGGGTCCTGTTTGTGCTTTATTGAATAGGTCGTCATCGTGCTTATTAACACCGTCTTTGTCACCTACAAAGCGTTCCTTTCTTTGTGTCGACTCTTTCCTCTCCTCTCCAGGCACTTCAGGAGGGATAGCTGTCTCAGCCCCGCTGCGAAATCCAGCAGAACCTCTTGAGGAGACAGAAAGACAGACTCAGAGGGCAAAAAGGCCAAAGCCCCGCACTTGAAAGCACCTAAATTTGAATGGATTTGGAAAGCGCTGTGAAGCCAAGTGAGGAAGCTCCGGCACCTCATTCAACCACTCTATACACGAATGAGTCATTTTCAGTCGGTCGCGTCTTTTTTGCGACCTGCATGGCAGTGATTGGCAGCACTATAAAATCAGCCGCATGCATGGCCCCGGCCGCGGAAAGCGTAGCGTGGGGGGCCACGTACGG
>JAHBMJ010000175.1:10000-40000 GCA_018398765.1 Chromera velia | reverse complement strand
GAGTGCCAGGGGTAAAGTGATGCATGGAAGAATGCGGAGGTACAAATGGAGCGGCATCCTCATCCCTCTTCATCTTAGACTCCGCACTGGCAGTAGAGGCCCCGAGGTCCAACTCCTTGCCACTCTGGGTGCCTGTGGAGTCAGAGAGGAAGTCGTCAGAGTCGCTCAACAGCGTAGTCCTGTAGGCGTCAATGGCCGTCGCAAGGTTTTTGTAGACGGCGATATTATTCTGAATGTCCTTCCGCTAGCTCAATCTCGAGTTTCTCACGCCTGCGCCCTTCTCCGTGACCAACGAGCATGTCACCCGTGATCTGAACCTCCTTGACAGTTTTGCCGTCATCATCGACTCTTCTATCCAACAGCGCATTGAGAGACTTGTGCAGGGTTAGAAGGGGAGGTCCACGCAGCAGAATCGGACAGTCTTCCATCTCGCCGTCGTTGAGCACCCACTGGCGGAAGAGAGTCTGCATACAGTCATCAGTTGTCACACACTTTTACAGCAAGAAGCTATGATCTTACAAAGCATCGGGGAGGACGTTAGTCTTGAAAGAGTGGAGAACCTGAGGTGCTTTGCAATCCTCTACTGAAAAAAAAAGACCAGGCACTGCAAACCCCAACCCAAGGAAAAAAGAGACTGCAATCTTTCTCAACCTAAAGGAAAGAGAGGCTTCTTTTGCTTTCAACCAGCCTCTCCGTCGACACACCTGTTCCCAGCCCAAGAGGTCATTGAGAAAGTCGTTCAGCGTGCATATGTAGAGGTTGTTGGCATATTGGCGGAGGAGCTCGAAGTTGAGGGTCACATAGGACATGCGATGTGGGGGCATGACATGTGCCCCCCCTCAATCACGTCAGCCTCTGTAAACTTATCGTTAAAGGTTCTGAGCTTGCTGAAGATGTCCGTGACGGACTTGATCTTTTCTACGGTGCGTTTCAGAACAGGGCTACGCGAGGTTCCTCCATACTTTTCGGACACCTCCGAGTGGAAAATCTCGGCAAGGATTTTTATGGTGGCAACGCCGAAGACCATCTCCAGGAGGGCGTCGAGGGCAACGAAGTTGTGGCGGTACCTGACCTTGAACTGCATCTGCCGGTTGACAGCGTTAAGACGGGCAGCAACCTGCTCTTCGTAGGTGTCGCAAACCATCTTCCGGAAGCCCTTGATCTCAATCAGGTGGTGGAATCGGCTCTCCTTGCCAAGCAGGTTGTCAAGGACGATGTTGACGTTGTTCAGGGCCATGATGAAGAGACGATCACACAACCAGTGAACGCCCTTGCCGATCACTTTGTCGATCAAGTCCTCTGTTATCCGTATCACGGCCCTATCTGCGTTGATGCCCTCGTTGTGGTCATAGCCACTATTGCAAGCTCAGGAGGCAGACAGGGTAGGAGATCTTTAGTGGCTGAATGGGGCAAGACACATAAAAATATATATAGTGAAATGTGAAATCTGCTGATGCAGCAAGGCGGCAATTCTGGCAGAGGGGAAAAGGTGCTCAAAGGTCGGGCGTCCACAAAAGAGGCAGACCGCTGCTATGAGAATAGACATAAGTGCCACATCGACCACCTTTTGATGGAGATGCAATCACGAATACTTATGGACAGGCGGAAACAGACAAAAGCAGGCAGAAAAAAAGAGTAAGACGGCAGAGAGGGTCCAAAGAAGAGTATGAATTACAGATAGAACAAGATAAGCACATAAAAACGAACCCAGGACAACATTCCAGAATAGAGCAACCACAAACAGCAAGAATACACGCCAATATTTTTTCTTTTTTCTTTTCTCTTGATCTATTGGTCCGAAAGTAAATGCCCATACAAAGTTTTTGCAGAAACAATTCGACCAGAAAACCACAAGACTTCGGAATCCAACAGATAATGGAAAAATGGAAACCGATTTTCATACGGAAACACCCATACGATAGAACGAACACGTCAGCGAGGGGAAGAAAGGAGTACAGGTGGAGACGCAAGTAGCAAGACAGAGAGAGACAAAGAGAAAAGGAATGCGCAAATACACGGGTGCGTTAATCACACGATCTCTACCCTTTCTTTATATCATATAGGTAGTCATAGAAACGAATGGGTTGCCTTTTGTCTCTACGTCTCCTTTGCTCTCTTTCATTCGCTCGAGAAATCTAGAACAGCTGATCTGGTCAAAAAGCTGACAAGCAGAAACTAGAAACTCTAATGGACAAACCGCAGCCCGAAATGGGAAGTGAGCAAGAAACCAACACCCTGATATTCTACTTTTTTAGTGTTTGGGTCTCAGTTCCCTTTGGCTCCACAGACGAAGGAGAAAAGAGAACAAGCAGGAAAGAAAACGGTTTCGGAGGCCGAGAGCGGAGCAGAGGTACCAGAGGGGGGCGCGACTGAACTGACCTCGTCATTGCCTTGATGTGATTGTTACTGAATAGGTCGTTGGTAAACATATCCGCTTTGCGGCACTGCAACTGGAAGAATGCGACCATCCTGGCGAAGGCAAAGTCTCCCAAATACTTCTCATCCTTCTTTGTCATTAAGTGCTCATCGTCTTTGAGACCCTGCACAGCCAACAGAGTCATGCCGCCCTTTTCAGTGGGCTTGTAGTACTTCTCAGCCCATTTATATACATCACCTTCGGACTGTACAGGAGATAGGCAGATGTCCTACTCGAGCGTCCGCCCGTACTTGTCCGGGTCATAGAAACTCTGACAGCTATCAGCCGACTGCAGAGACAGCACGCATAGACACGAAGGAAAGGATCGTCACCAAAGAAAGGCAAAATGGTTATGGATCTCACATTGTCAAGTGAAGAGCCGACGGTGAGGAGGGGAAAGAAGGAAAGTGGGGTACAGAACAAACAGAAAGGAACCAAACAAAGAGCAGGAAGTCGAAAGAGAAGGGGAAAGGAAGACGATTTGCTTAATGAATGGCTGATCTGACTAACATCGATACGCTTTGCCGTGTTCACCGCAATGACGTGCTTTGTGAACGTATGTAAACGCCTTGAAGACTAGGGGGCCACACTTGGTCTTATATATAAATTCTACCCCAATTTCGGTCATTTTGAATAGAAACCTAAATGATTGATATACATAAACGGCTGAAACTACCAAATAAAGCACATCATGTTGAATCATGTTGGGTGGTTTATATCTGTGCAATCATGATGTTGGGCTACATTGTGGTGTCTCAAAGTTGAACGATGTCATGTCGCCAGGTTTTGTTGGGCGTTGGGCTGTGTTGGGCCTGTTGGGCGGTGCCCAACAGTACAAATGGCCCAACAGTAGCCTAACATCACTTTAAAGTGCACAACAGACATTGTAGAGCTTTTTAGACCAACTAAAAAGCATGCAATCAAGATAACCAAAATTAAAGCTAAATATTGCTTTAATATGAGCTTTATACTCTTTATAGAACATATAAAATCGTTGTTTGAAAGTGAGGGGCGGTGTTAAGACCTTTAATCTCTAAAAAATGTGGCTCATTTTTAAACAACCATTTTTTACGTTTAATAAAGAGTATAAAGCTCATATTGAAGCAACATTGACCTCTAATTTTGTTCTTTTTGATTGCGTGCTTTTTAATTGGTCTAAAAGGCTCTACAATGTCTGTTGTGCACTTTAAAGTGATGTTAGGCTGCTGTTGGGCCATTTGTACTGTTGAGCACCGCCCAACAGGCCTAACAGAGCCCAACAGACCCTATTAAGCCCAACAAAACCCGGCGACAGAGCTGGGGGGGATAAAAACATAGCCCAACATTTGAAAAACAAAGTTTTAACTAGCCCAACATGATGCTCTAAAATCTATTTCACATGCTAGTTTTAATGGTTTCTTCATATTCTATCTATAACATTTTAAGAGACATAGCTAAAGCAGGGGAAGCATCTGGAGTACGGCCACCTAGCCTTGAAGAAGTCACGGAGTAGTTGTCGCATAAGCCTTTTTCACTTTACAGGGTCTTAAATGTCGATCTCTTTGTTAATGATCTCCAGACGGTTGCGCAGAGTTGATAAGTTGTTCTTGACGAGCATGAGCTTTTCGACCAGGGTCTGTAAGAATGTAGGCATCCAGGCCTCACGGATGGGGTCGCGCGCGTTGTACAGGGCGACAGTCTTCAGAAAGGCAGCATCCAGCTTCCTTCCAGAGAGCATCTCGATGTCCTTCAACCAAGCCTTGAACTTGGCCTGCTCGTTTTTATTGGCCTCTTTGAGTGCGTGATGAACAGCACCGGGATCAAGAGCAGTGATGAAGACGCGGCCCTCGCCGAACTGCTCTTTCGCCTTTATGAAATAGGCGGAAGCACTCTTATACCGTCTCATTGACTGCATCTGAATGTCCATTTTATTGATGATGAAGATGGAGTCTTTCATGTAATGATCACGAGGGCTCCCGTCGACCCCATCTATTAGCTTCTTGAAGGCCTCATCGATATGTTTCAAGTTGGCATGTTCTCGGTTGCCTTCAGCACGATGATGAGTACGCAGTCCGTCATCCAAGCGTACTTAGCGTTGATGTGCTTCACAGCAGCAGCTGCATCTTGTTGACCTGCACCAGGGTTCGGAATGATTCCAGGCATATCAATGAGGATGATGTCTGGGGAAAGAGACGTGATGGTCAGGGTGATAACTTTGTCAGAACACTTGGACGGCTCCATGTTCTTGATCTGAGACTCCTTCATGTGGCTCTCCAGACGAGAAACCATCGTACCCACGTCCTCCAAATCTTCTCGTGCGTATCCTTCTGATGCCCCTAAGCTAGGCAAATCAAGTGTGTAGGTTATCTTTTTGTACTGGGAGTGCTTGACCATGTACATCACAGGACAGCGGGTGGCTAACACTGGCTGTGTTGTTACTCCCCAATCAGGAGCTCAACAGCAGTTGTTTTTCCAGCACTCTGTACGTCAAAGACGGTTACACGAGATGGTTTCAAGTAAGCTAGATCTTCTGCGTTTGAAAGCTTCAATTGCTGAGGAGCTTTTAGGAAGGTTCTGTAAAGCCCGGCTATGAGCCCATTTTCACGGGCCCTGTTATTGTCGTGCAGCATGCACGGCAACCTTCGAGAAAAAAAGGAAAACTTGGTACTACGAAAAAAGAAAGCTTTGAATCAGACAATGAAAATAACAGAAATAAATAAACGAAGAAATTCATAAGCAACCAGCCTGCGGACCTTCCGTAGTGTGCGAATCCTCTCAAGCTGGAATAGCGCTACTGCTGCGGGTGAAAAAGCACATGCATGCAAACTATGCAGTTCACTTTCTTTGAAGGCTAACCTTCCACTTCTTAATATTGTGCCTCCATATGCCTCCCTAATGATATGATTGAGGGTTTTTTTCATACATGCTGCATTCCCAATCATTTCGAGATGCTTGGGACAACATGGGAAGGTGTACGTGGCTCTTGAAAATCCCTTGACTGATTCGATCATTGCATATCATTACTATATGTATCCACGTCTCCGCAGCTCATATATATACCCGGCCCATGTATGTATGCGCGGCCCTGCACGCGCGCGCACACGTGCGCTGAGTCGATTGAGTCTCATGCAACATGCATTCTAGCTCCAGGCCTTCGAGCTAGCTTAGCTTGCTGAAGCTTACTAGGCTGGTGGGCCGACGTTTGCCTAGTCGCCGTAGTCTGGTCTCCTCCGGCTCCTCCTATAACTTTGCTCTTCTCTTACAACAGCACTAAACAGCACTGATACGGAATAGTTTATCACCCTAATTGGGCCTCTGAGTCACTAACCGAGCAGTGTATTTGAACAAAGAGAAGAGTCAAAGAAGGGTAGGAGGGAGGGTATCGTAAATCGATCTACGACTGCTAACTGACAATATGGGCTATCATTTCTTTACCTTTCCTTGAGGGATCTTGAGGGCCCCCAATCTTATAAACGGAAGGAGAAGGAGACTGTCTTTTCTTTTTTCCTGCTTATCTATTTGTGGCGGCGCCCGCGCTCTCCAGGTTCCGCTGGAACGCGGCTCCGACTCCGCTTCGCTCCGCTTTACCTTCCATTCTAGCTCTAGGCCTTCGAGCTAGCTTAGCTTGCTAAAACTTACTAGGTTGGTGGACCCGTGAAATGCTTTTGTACGTCTTGGCGGGGAGTTCTCTCCCGAGAAGCTGTAAGGACCACGGGACTAGACGCAAACGCGCGGCAGAAAATTCTCGTCATACTTTAATTTACTGCCGACGTTTGCCTAGTCACTGTAGTCCGGTCTTCTCCGGCTCCCATGCTGATACGCAGGGCCCTTAGTCTGAGATGAGCTATATTTTTTTTATTTGTGTAGACGCTCATATTAAACGTTGTTTAATAGAACGTCTATAATATATTAAAAAAGAATAGCAAATCGAAAACGCAATACATATAAGCTTTGAATGTAAGCTGCATGTACTAATATAGGAATTTGTTGATGAATTGGTTTAAACAACTGAAAAATTTACTTTGTTTAAACAATAGTATAAGTACAAACGAAAATGATGATCATATTCACAGTCTGCTTTGGGGGTGGCCTGTATGGAGAACACTGCCTCCGCATCGTGATCCAATCGAAACATTTAAGTTTTGATTGGCCGCGTCTTATTGTGGGAATATGAATCGTACGTCACACCTATGTACTTAAAGAGTATCATGCAGTCTGGATCGTAACCTTAATCAATCGACGATCAACTGACATTCGACTGACAGTGTCTTAACTTGCAGCTACCTGGTGAAAGAAGCTGAACATAGAAATGTTTGTATCGGTTTGTGTACAGTCGACGTGTATCGCTGTCGTATTTACTAAATTGAATGCCGTATGATTGACAGGCAAGGGGCAGAAGCGAGTTTGTACTAGTATAGTCACTTATGCATACTTGTCCGCAGCGGAGAGATCAAGCAGTAAGATTTTGACGGTGTGTGTCTTCCTGTGGTGAAGGAAGAGTAGGTAAAGAGGTGCCTCCGGCAGTTACTATATACTTTTCTGTGTCTATCAAGAAACTTTGAGGCTAAACAGTGTCAGCAACGAAGTTTGCACAGCAAGGTACGCAGAATGGTCGGGCATCAGATCATGGCAGACACACATATACAGAAGGAGGAAAGTTAGGGAGCAAAAGTCTGCTCCGCAGTCAGGCATGCAGGATAGTCGAGCGTTAGACGGCAGGCACACATGCAAGAGGATCGAAGTCTGATGGCAAGGCATGCAGAAAGGCCGAGCGTTAGGTGGCACGCACCCATGCAGAAGAAACGAAGTCTGCACCGCAGTTAGGTAGGCAGAAAGTTTGAGCGTCAGACGGCAGTCATCCACGCGGAAAGAACGTCGAATTCTGTATGGCCGTCAGGCATGTCGTAAGGTCCAGCGTCTGGTAGGCACATATGCAGACGCATGCAGAATTTGAACTCTTCACGGCAGTAAGACATAACAAAGGTCAAACGTCAGACGGTAGTCAAGCACGCAGAAAGAATAAACTCTGCACGGCAGTCAGGCTCACAGGAAAGTCGGGCGTCGGATGACAGGTACACATGCAGAAAGAACAAACTCTGCATGGCGGTCAGGCACGCAGAATGGTCGAGTATCAGGCAGCAGACATACATGCAGAAAGAACCAACTTGAAGTCTGCACCGCATGCAGTTAGGCACGTAGAAAGGTCGGGTCTAGGGTGCAGCACTCCAAGATGGTTACTATTTTTTTTTAGTGCATAATTTTAGTACCTCCTCCCCTATATATCGATCACCCAGCACTTTAAAAGTGGTGCCAATCAATTGTTTAGCTTAAGTTACTTCTAAAAACATCTTAAAAAGGTTGAAACATGTTGAAACACTTTATGATTCTTAAACAATTGCATGATTTTGATGTGTCGCTTCAATATTTGATAAACAGGCCTCTAACCGAGTAACCCGTAACCATTTTTGACCCCTCATAAAAATTGAGTAACCATCCACTATAAGGTTTTCAAACATGTTTTAAACAACTTTTAAACACTTTTTAAGATGAACTTTGAATGATGGTTACTGACCTAAAATAACCTCTAACCAAGTAACCCGTAATATCACGAAGCGACATGTATTTAACCCCTGTAACCTATAACAAAACGAATAACCCACACCAAAATTTTGTGTTCTTTGGAAGTAACTTGTCAAGCCGCACCTGAAAAATATTTTGTTACTAAAAAACCGAATGAAATTTTCACTTTTTTTGGTCATATCAGCTCCAAAATCTAGTATACACACCAGATGTGCTGCCTCCTAGGGTTGGGTGTCGGATGGCAGGATATTATAGCAGGCACACATGCAGAAATCGAACTCTTTACGGCAGTAAGGCACAAGAAAGGTCGAGCTAGCTTTAGACGGCAGTCATCCACGTAGAAAGAACAAACTCTGCACAGCACTCAGGCATGCAGAAAGGTTGGGTGTCAGATGGCAAGCACACATGCAGAAAGAACGAACTCTGCACGGCGGTCAAGCATGGAGAAAGTTTGGGTGTCGGATGGCAGGCATACATGCAGAAAGAACAAACTCTGCACGGCGGTCAGGCATACAGGATAGTCGAGCGTCAGACGGCAGGTACTGATGCAGAAAGAACAAAGTCTGCACCGCACTCAGGCATGCAGAATGGTTGGGTGTCGGATGGCAAGCACACATGCAGGAAGTCTTAGATCGAACTCTGCTTAGAACTCTGCACTGCAGGCATGCAGAAAGGTCGAGCGTCAGACGGCAGTCATGCATACATGAAGAACGAACTCTGCACAGCAGTCGACGACAGTCAGGCACGAAGAAAGGTTGGGCGTCAGATGGCAGGTACACATGCAAGAGAATGAACTCTCCACAGCGGTTGGGCACGTACGCAAATGGTCGTGCATCAAGGAAGGCACACATGCGGCGACATGCGGAATGCGGAAAGATCGAACTCTGCACGGCAGTCAGACATGCAGAATGGTCCAGCGTCAAATGACAGTCAGGGCCTGGCACGCAGGAAGAACGAACTCTGCGGGGCGGTCTTGCACACAAATTAGTCCAGCGTCAGACGGTAGGCACACATGCAGAAGGTCGAACTCTGATCGAACTCTGATGGCAAAGCATGAGAAAGGCCGAGCGTCAGACGACAGTCAGGCACGCAGAAAGAACGAACTTTACACTGCAACACA
This sequence comes from Chromera velia, assembly GCA_018398765.1. NCBI lineage: Eukaryota > Chromeraceae > Chromera > Chromera velia. The sequence continues at coordinate 30,905 of JAHBMJ010000175.1, read as the reverse complement.
TACAGAAAGGCCGAGCGTCAGACGGCAGTCAGGTACGTGAATGGAGGCAACTCGATGTGGTCACTCAGTCTGTGCCTTGTTTGAGTCGCCTGTCTGATGAATAGGCACTAATTCCTCGGGAATTCATGTTGGTAACATATACATGAGTTGTGGCCCATCTGCAAGTTCACATGGAGAGCGGAGCGGTTGAAAAACCGATAGAGACTGGAGGAGACGGCACATGAGGGAACACAGGTTTGGGACACAATGGGACAAGCTTGTGAACTGACTGGTTTTCTTCTTTGCCGCCGCGCTCTTAGACTTTGGGGGCATAGTGTAGCGAGGTGCGAGACTTGCAGTGAAGCTTGCACCCGCATGGATTGGAGGTATGGTGAGATGTAAATGAGTGAAAGCCGTGGGACTTTGACGGTTTCGACTCGTGTAGAAGCGTGTAGAAGTCAGCTGCGACCGATACCAACGGACCTGCAGTAGGGTCCGCTAGGGGGTCCGTATGGGTCCTGGCAGTGTAGTGAGCGCACTCCGATCGACTGTCAAAAGTTTGAATCGGTTGCTTTGCATGTATAGTGAGAATCAGCGTTGACCGTTACCAACCGCCTTGCAAGAAGGACAGTATGGGTCGTTTGCTTTGGTGAGAATCAGTGTTGACCGTTTCTATCTGCCTCGCGCGTGCAGTCTGGGTCTCTGCTGAGAGTTAGAGTACGAACGATCTACAGTATCGTAAATCGATCCACGACTGCTAACTGACAATACGGGCTATCGTTTCTTTACCTTTCCTTGAGGGCCCCCAATCTTAGAAACGGAAGGGGAAGGAGACTATCTTTTCTTTTTTCCTGCTTATCTATTTGTGGCGGCGCCCGCGCTCTCCGGGTTCCGCTGGAACGCGGCTCCGACTCCGCTTCGCTCCGCTTTACCTTCCATATAACGATGCAACACTGCAATTAATTTTTTTAATTGACTGAAATTATAATACAAAAAAAAACACTGCAATACATGTATATACAAAAAAAAACACTGCAATACATGTATATATATACGTACTTGCATGGTACTATATTGCATGATCAATTATTGATAGCTAGAATGGCCTGCCAGGCCTGGTCCATCAGCGATCATCAGCCCATCTCAATGCGCCTGAACATATGATACAATGCCTATAGCTAAGTTACTCATTGATATGCCTTGTGCGTGCACTGCGGAATATATAGTGCAGAGGGTCTGCGTCATCTGACACGCTGTTGAAGCAGAGTTGTTGAGAAATCCAGTGAGACGGGCCCGCATCTTCCCTGGAGTTTCAGGACCATGCAGTCTCTGTAATCAGTCTGCAGTGCAGTCTGCAGCTCGATAATTCAGCACCCTGCGACCGTCGATTTCGCTTTCAGTGATTCTGAGAATTATAGCCACCCTGTGGTTTCCTTTGTGTAGGATTCCTTTCAGTGGGATTCTGACAGAGGACTGTTGGCCGAAGTCCGACAGTTCTTTCCCACTAAATATCTGCATGTGTATGACTGTGCAAAAATGATCTCAACTGCACCTTTCCGACAAAGTTTTTCCTGGTTCGTTTCTTTTCGTCTCGGACTCCATGTTCAGACACGTCGACCGTGCGCGTGCACACGCATATTTTCCTTATTGGGACCCTCTACCGAAAGCGTCTCGAGAGTTTGGGGTCTTCGTCATTGGAGTGCCAGTCGGAAGCCGTCTACCTTCCCCGAAAGTGACTTGCACCAAGTTTTCAACGCTCCCTCCTGGGGGAGCACTTTGGCCGGCCAAGATGCGACGCCTGCACTGTCAGTGAGCTCGCCAGTGGTACACAACAACACCAAGCGGAAGAAGCCGTCTCTGCGCCAGAGGCGTGAGATCGAGAGTTTTGCTGTCTCACGACTCCGTCACTGCCTTCAGGCCTCAGATGGGTTTGAGGGTCTTGAAGAGCCGCCCCTGCCCTTGCATCCGTTTGCACATGCTGACCTGGCGGTGAGACCCACAGGGTGCACAGAAGACCAGTGGCTGCCTGTGCAGGTGAAGTCCACATCACGTCAAGTGTACACTGATGTTCGGGAAGGTAGGCGACGGTCTCCCCTCTGGCACTTTCAGAAAGTGTCGGGGTACGAGGGGATGGCTCTTATCTGCATGTTTGTACCGCAGGGCTCACTTCCCCTCACTGAAAGAGCCTGGCTTTTCCCGGGAGATCGATTCAATACGCTAAAAAAGCCAGGATGGTTGGGGATCACGGGGGGGGGCAAGTACGACAAGAAGGAGAATCGGTGCAGCCTGAGCCCTGACTGCATGGATGACAGCCATGTCGGTCAGATTCTCTTCGCTGTCTGGAATCAAGCTCGCTTAGGCAACAGCTCCTACAAACTTCAAGATCTGCAGACTCTCCAGACTCAATTGAGTCCGACACATCTTGCAGAGTGGACCATGATGCAGAAGTGCAGAAGCTTGTTCGAAAATGTTCCTTGCGGGCTGCAAATTCGGGATGCCCCTTGCCCGACCCTTCCACACGACATCGAGCTCCGCCTTGCCACCTGGACGGAGTGGGTAAGGGTGCAGCTGAAGAGTGCATACAGTGTTCAGAAAATGCGTTGCGGTCTAGGCTACGTAAGTACGAAAAGGCAGCCTGTGTGGGGATCAGTCCCGTACAGTGAAACAGATTTTGATTTTCTCCTGGTCAGTCCCCCACAAAATGAAACGGCGAAATCGATAGACCGAAGAAGCAGCATGTCAAGTAATGTCGAGGAGGACCGGTGGCGTTTCTTTTATCTCATACCCACTCAAGAGCTCGTGAGAGATGGGATAGTCTCGTCGCGTGAAGGAACCCAAAAAGGCTTGCAAACCATCACCCTTGACTTTTCAACAAAAACCGCTGAACAGTGCAGAGGCCGCCCCGCCCGTCTCCACAAGTGGAAGATTGACACCTTCAATCTTCATCTGGCGGGAAAACAGATAGCCGAAGTGCTGTCTTTTGAGCGAGGGCGGCAGGCAGAGTCTCTTTCATTTAAAGGAGAGAATCGAAACGCGTTAGAGGCTTCGATTCCTCTAACCGTAGGAAAACACAGCAGAAGTATTCCTGCGTTTGGTCAAGTCAGGAAGATCACGACTTTCGACTCCCAGGGACAAGTCCCCTCAAACACTAAGTCCGTCGTAAGGCGCAGTCATCACTGGTGGGAAACAGAGCGCAGTGCCGTGTCACTCCTTCGCACCAGTCTCCAAGCAGCAGGTGGGTTCAGGGGACTCGAAGAGTCTTCTGTCCCTCTCCCCCCCTTCGCACGGGCCGACCTTGCAGTCCGGCCGCTGGGATGCCCAGAAGACCTGTGGTTGCCAGTGCAGGTCAAATCGGCCACACGTCTTCAACCTCCTGTCGTGGGAAAAGGGAGGGCATCGCCGACGTGTCTTTTTGAGAAGGAGAAAAACTACGACGGGATGTTGTTTGTCTGCATTTCTCTCCAGAAAGATCTGCAGGACGCCCCAAGGGTATGGATTTTTCCCATTGACCATATTGCACATCTCCGATACATTCGGGTGACGGTGGGGGGAAAGCATGACCGAGAAGAGTTTCGATGTAGCTTTGGGTCGAATTTGACTCACTCCCGGCATGTAGGACAGGTGTTGCAGTCAACCTGGTACGAGGCACGTGAAGGCAGGAGCTTATGCAAGCTGCAACCCCTCCATATACTGCAGACTCAGTTGGGTCCTGCGCACTTGACTGAGTGGAGAATGCTCCAGAAGTGTTTGGAGCTTTTCGAGACCGTGCCTGGGGGGTTAGAGGTCCGGGAAGCTCTTTGTCCTTCGCTTCCTTATGACATAGAGATTCGACTTAGTGGGTGTGTGAAAGCGAAATGATTTAGGGTGCAGCTCAAGAGCTCTCTCATGGTCCCTTCGAGAAACTGTGCCCATGTACCGTCTCAGAAAAGGGTCAGAGGGAAACGGCACCCTTACGAAGAAGGGGACTTTGATTTTCTTCTCGTCGGCCCCCCCCAAAACTGCAGCAAACACGGGGAATCAGCGGTTTTTTGGGCATCTACAGGGAGGAATGTGCAGCCGCTTGGTGATTTTCGGGAACAGTGGCGATTCTTCTATCTGATCCCCCAAGAAGTACTCGTAGAAGAGGGAGTCGTTTCCTCTGTAGGCCCGACTAACCAAAAAAGGGGCACCAAGGCTTTCTACCTTGACTTTCGGCAGGAAGCTGACAGACAAAAGAGAACACGTATGTCTCGTCTTCTGGAATGGAGACTCGATAGTTCAAGAGTCGGATCGGTAGGAGCTCAGATCGCGAAGCCCCTTCTTTTTTAACGAAAACATTCAAACTAGCATAGATTCTTAATATGTATTTCAAATTAGAAAACAGATGCATTATTATTATTATTTTCTTTGTTTTTTCTACCCCATGCATTAGCTTTAATTGGAGCCAGAAACCCCTGCTAATACCACCTATCAGTTTAGCTGTCATTAGCTGTCATACAGTATAGAATTGTATTTTTACTTAGATTTTTATAAAGCTTTTTTTATTAAACTTTGTATATTCAATCTAATTTAATTGCGCAGGATACTTCACATTAATCCATTATATGACTATACTTATGCTAGTAATTATGATATTAAAAGTAAATCCATTATTTTTGTATGTACATCTATATTTATAGCTTTAAGCTTAGGCCTAGTGTTATGATAAGCAGTAATTGGCATTAAAAGATCGACGTAAACAATACTAACATATTTACATAATTTTGTAGTACATAACACTAGATATAATACTGTTAAGGCTAGCGTACCTTAACGTCCGGCTTAGCTTATCTTACATGAGAGGAACTGAGAGTCCAGACCTTTGCTCTCGTTCTCTCTTTTGTTCTTTGTTCTCTATTGTATATTCAGTCTGATACATACATGTAAGCTTAATTCAAATGCATGCACTATAATTGCATGTGATCGAATTGCTCTCAGCATATGCACGTACGTCAATGTTCCTTCAAGCTCTGTACGTGCATTATCATTTGGCTTCGGCTCCTGCGCCCGGTCAAGTGATGAATCCCTAGCTCACCTAAGCTCAGAGATCCATGCTTGTACATATACTCGTAAGTCTGGTCTTCCGGGAATGGTCTCAAGTTCACAGATCTCTCTAGTCCGGACCTCGATACACTCTCTCTATCTGTATTTGTAATTCTCGGTCAATCGGTCGATCGATCGCTCACGTGCACGTCCGCTGTATCTGTATCTGTCGTATTTCATGTAATACATTTGTCTGTATGTCCCATATATGACATGCTCTTTGCTTTTCTGTCCACTCACATTCAGTCTCTTTCAGTGCTGCATTCTCTGTATGCATGTTCACATGTATATTACAATTTCCCGCATGCAACGCTTCATGCATGTGTTGCTGACGCGTACAATTCACTCGACGGCGCTCGATGGCGTGCGCGGATCGATTTAGACTGGTATGATGCTGTGCGCGCCGCGCCTCTTCTCTTTGACCCTCGATACCTCATCAATCGCATCCTTTTTCTTTTTTCGTGGAGCGAACCCACTCTTACACATTCATTCATCATTCCCATTCACGATCATTCACGCACATGTACCTTCTTGTCTCTTCCGTTCTCTTTTGCTATCTTGCTTTGATTTGAGGTGCTTTTTTGACTACATTTGATCTCCGTTTGAGTTGCTTCCTTCGAACGTCTGGAGCGTTGATGCAGGCAAACACATGGACGTGGAATGATCTGCCCCCTCAACAGACCAAGCGTGTTGCCTTTGCTCCATTCTTAGGTAGCTTCTCTCCCTTTGATCTCCTGTTATCAGTTCTGCTTCTCTCATCTCTACAAAATGCTTTCTCTTTTATCTTCCCTTTTTCACCCATACCCCTTTTCTCCATGCTTTCCTTCCCTTTTCACCAAATTGATAAGTCATCAAGCTTTCTCCCTCTTCCTTGACTTTGATCCCTTTTGTAATCGCTTTATAGTTAACCCGTTGTCTGTCCTTCAGTCCTTCTCTCCTTGCGCTCCTGCCTTGAATCTCAGGCATCTTCGAATCCACCTACACACATGGCCATTCATCATCATCTTCTTCTTCCTTTTCTTTTTCTTCTCTTGACAGACCTGTGGGTGTGTAGACTATCTGTGTCTGTCTGTCTTTCTCAAGAAGTAATGCAATCAGATCCACATCCATTGGCTTTGTGAAACTGTCTGCGTAGTTTTGATGGCCATACATATGCTGTACTCTGATCTTCCCTTCTTCTATTCCGTCCATTGCAGCTATTGCTGGAACTACACACACTTTCCCTCCCATCTCTCTTATTTGTTCAATCAAGTCCTTTTCCTAAGGCTTCGGGTTTCTGGATTTGAGCATCTTGCACACCCCATCTGAATCCGTTCGAATTATGTAATGCGAGTCCTTCCAGATCTCCCGAATGAATCTCATCGTCACCAATGCATAGTTAAGCGCATCCTCCAGTGCACAGAGTTCTGCCCGATTGATGCTCCTCACACATCTCTTCTGTTTTCGACTCTTCCAAGCGATCGGTCTTCCATTCACGGTAAATACCCAGCCTGTCTGTGGATATGGATTCAATTCGCTTCCCCCTGCTGCATCATAATACAGAACCACTTCCATTCTCTCATGCAACTTGGAAGGGTCCAGCATGATCCCTCGATCCGAAGTCGCCTGTCCGTATTTGATGGCTCTGTTCAGAAGTCTCCATGCTCTGACGGTTGGCTTTTGGTTAAATTGACTCAGCCATGCGGATGCAAACTCGAGATCCGGTCTGGACCAGGTGCTATGCGCTGCATAGGACAACTCCCCCAACAACTGTCTATACCGTCTGTGTCTCTCTGCATCTAGCACCTCCGACCTATCATCTTCTCTCGTCACCCCTGTTGGAAGAGGCTGAGATCCCTGCTTACTCTGTTCTCCTTGAATACTCTCAATGTACGCTTTCTGAGAGCACCAGATTCTTCCGTCTGAAAAGACCTTATAATCACTTCCAACATAGTGACCCAACACCTCTGGCTCCTTGCAATGGACCTTTTCTGCAATTTCTCTCACCATCTCCTGTATGTCCCCTTCCAACGAAACGACAATCAAATCATCAACGTACTGACTCAGCAACCTAACAACCTTTCCTCCCTTCTTTTTCCAAAACACTCCGCTCAACGGACTGAGCTCCCAACCTAGTTTCCTCAAAACCTCCCACAGATGGTCTTCAAATGCTCTCCCTGCATCTTTCAAACCATACAGGGCCTTCTTCAATCTCCAGAGCAAACCTGCTTTTCTATCGGGATGACTGGGAGACGGTCTGATGTAGACTGGGACTCGGAACTTCAGCTTCGCCTAGAAATAAGCGTTTTGACAGTCTACGGAGGCGATTGAGTTCTTTCTGTAGTTTGGGGATGCTAATGCTGCAAGCAAAACAAAATAAACAGAATCAGGTGGGCAACCACACGTGGCGGTCTCCATACCTTGTCTCGGATCCTGGTCTCCTCTTGTTACTGCTCTTGCCTTAAACTCTCTCTCTCCTCCTGCTTTCATCTTCAAAGTATCCACCACCAGCATGTCTAGGACGGTTGCTCCTGCGGGGACGTTCTCCTTCCTGACCATGTCGTAGGTGTTGTACTTCATCAGCTTGGCTAGTTCTACTCTCCTCGCTTCATCGCACTTCTTTCTCATCTCTGGTGTCAAGCTCCCGTACTTCACTTTCTGATGCGTAGTCTCTGTCAGTAGGACTCTTCCCACCTCTTAGTCTGAACAGAAGAAAGAAGACGTGCTGATAAGAGAATCAAGAAACAAAGTGATGCCGGAACCTGATATCCTGTCTTCAGACTCTGTAGACAAAGCAAACTCCTTCTCTTCGATATACTCTCTGAGAAGAGTACTGATCGTGCTCTCACCTAGCGGCCTCCCATTCTTCTCAACCTCCGCACCTTCAATCACGATGTCTTCTCTCTCCACCTTAAATAGATCTGGCTCCACTGCCCCGTACTTCTTCGTATTATTTATAAATATTACCGCTCTCTCTCTTTTTTTCCTTACTGCAGGACGATAAAGCCGATCTCTCAACGCTCCTTTCCCATACGACCCGTAATGCTGCACAGTCACTCGCCCTCTCTTCTCTTCCTTCACTTCCTCTAAGAACAACTGCTTCGTCTTTTCATCCTTCTTTCCGTCTGATCTCTTTCTTTTCTCTTTTTCTTTCTCTGCTGCCGAAGGTTCATTCTTCAACACCCCTCCAGGTTTTCTCAGCTCCTGCTGCAATTCTTTAGGCATCGGTTGAATGGCTATCATAAAAAGATCCACCTCATAGGACTCATATCCCCTGTCTCTCTCTCTGATGGGTCTGATTTGAAACAGAGTCGGGGAAATGACCTTTATAACCTCACCTGGCTTCCATTCTTCCTCCACCTTCCCGTAGTGATGGAGAAGGTGTCAGAAGAAAACCATCTGTGACTTCTCAAACCTCCTTCCCTTGAACTCCTCATGACTCCTTCTCTTCTCTTCAATGCTAGCTGGGACTGGACAAACCCCCATGATCCTTTCATACGCAGACAAATACGGTTCTCTGGCTGCTGGCATGCGATTGACAAGAGCCACTGCCATGGGAAGTATCTCTTGCCAATTTTCTTCTGGGATGTCTTTCTCAAGATGGAGAAGTGTGATCTGTGTGTCCAGAATGTAATGGCGGTTCTCGAGGATCCCCATCGACTGCGGATGACCCACCGGTGTCCACTCATGACTAATGCCCCTTATTCTGCACTGCAGATCAAACACCCCCTTGAAGTGACTTCCGTTATCTGTCCTAAAGCACGACCTTAAACCAACTGGGTAGCCAAAAGGCGTAATCCAGTGATCCCGTACTGCCTTCCATACTGTTGCTGCGTCTTCTCCCTCTACTGGCACCGCCACAAACCACCGAGTGCATTCATTGATGATGGTAACTATCGGGGTCCCTTCAATGAAGTGAAGGTCAACTGCAATCCTTTTGAGTGGTCTCCCTCTCCTCAATCTTGCTGTCCATCCTCTCCACCTGTGTGGAGCTCCTTTTACCTCAGCACATTCCTTGTAACCCTCTATTGTCTTTCTACATACCTCCCTCAACCGACTTCCCTTGATGTACTTTGAAAGCGATCGACTGAGAGCTGCGCCTCCTAGATGCCCCATCTCCCTGTGTGCTCTCTGGACAAGCTCTTCCAACTCCTTTCCTTCTACCCGCATCCTTTCTCTTTTGCGTGAGCACCTGGGCCCTCCTATCTCAGATACAGGTGCGTCATCCCTGCTGTCTATCCCGGATCTCATTCCCCCTCCCTCTCCTGGATTACATCCGTAGTCCCTGCAGACCCTGCCGTTCTCCACCTTGGACCCGGCAGCCGAAGCCTTCGCTTTCTTTTCCTTCTTTTTCCTCCTTTTTTTTTTCTTTTCTTTCCATCTTTCTCATTTCTTTCCTTCCGTTTGTTCATTCTCTGACTGCCTTTCTGCCTTTTCTACCTCATTTGAATTTGACTGAAGGCTGTCTTTCTGAACTTGCTGAAGTGATTCCCTAGGCTCCGTTAAACTCTCTCCTCCTCTTTTGTCTTCAATCCTGTCTACAGGTGTCAAAGAGGGATCATCGGCAAAACAAGGGTCACAATGGTCGACCTGGCGGCTACTGCTGCTGCTACTGTGACTACAGGGCCTGGGTGGAGGCTCCTGCGACGCTCGTTCCTTCTCTGCCAGACGCGGCGATCTCCTAACACCTCCTTCATCTAGACTGTGGCCACTCGTCGAGATGTCAAGAGCGGAAGGATGTTTTGCGCACCTCTTTTTCCATTCCTTTATCCTGGTGGCATGCTCCTTCAACTCTGTTTCGAAGGGCTGCCCTTTCAGCCTCCCGGTCTCTTTATCTAGAAACCGACCAGAGACTGTCTCCCAAAAAGTCACTCTCTTAGTCCTCCTTCTTTAAGACCCCACAAACGCCTCATCCATCTTAATTCCTTCTCCCAGACTCTCTACAGACTGACATGCCTGTGTTTCCTTCTGAACGCAACCTGCCCAAAATTTCTTCCCATACGCACCGGTCTCCCGACGCCGCTCCTTCCATTCTCCAAAAATCACTTCACGTGGAACGACGACCTCTTCCCCTGTTGCTGTGTCAGTTAAACTTTGGATGTCTAGGCTGCTCCCCCCAAGCTTGCCAAAGACAGCAAAGGACGCTCTCCCCGGTCTGACCGGAAGGATCAAGAGTCCACTGCCCTTCTCTTGCCATTTGATGGTGCATTTGCGCCCATCTGGAAGGCACAGTCTCATCTGTAGGGTCTTGTAATCCATTTTTACCCCCCATGCCTTCAGAAATTTCATCCCGACCAGGGGAGGAACGATGGCGTCCGTATCTAGAACTACCATTTGTGAAGACAACAAGATACGATCGGTGAGGTGAAGGCCTCCCCCCCAAACCCCAACAATTCCAACCGTTCCGTTTGCTGTCCCGATTCTCCGCCCTCTGTCTTTGTCATGCTTCCACAACCACCTAGCGTAGACAAAGAGAACAATGCCATGGCGAGTCTCAACCAACCCATCGACGTTGTGATCACTCCAGTGCTTCCCGAATCTTTGACCACTCCAACCAGCTCGGACTCACCCAGAGGAACCGTCCCTTTCTCCTCCGCCATCTGCAGAGCTGTCTGTACGCTCTCACTGGTGACTCTCCAGAAAGCGTAGTCCTCTGCCGAGAAGTCTTCCCCTCTCTTCTCCCCTGTTGGTGTCTTTTGGGTCTCTTCTTCCTCTTCGTTCTTCTTTCGCTGTCTCTTCCCCCTTCTTGTCGTCTTTTTCCTTTCCTCTTTCTCTGCGTTGCTTGGTGAAGCCTCCTTGTCATTCTCTTCTCTTCCCACCACCTTCCTTTGCTTGTCTGTATGTGTATCTCTCCTTTTCTCATCTGTTTCTTCTGTCTGACTCTCTCTACCTTTGTATCTTTCACTCACTTCCTCACTGTCTTCCTCGGTCTCTGTAAAAAGAACGGCAAAACTGCTTAGGGAAGAAAAACAGGGCCAAACTTTTTTCTCTTCTGACAGTCTACTCACCTTTCTCTTCGAGACAGGGATGCGAAAATCCTTCCGATATTTCTTAAACTTTTCATGCTTTTCTGTATCACCCTTCTGATCAAATTTAAACAGCCACATGACTTTCTCTGCGGATGGTTCTTCTATTTCTGTGTCAATGCTGATCTACGTGCAACTGCCTGTGTCCGTCAAAGTATAAAGGGCTACGCACGTGACCAGAGCAGACAAAATTGGAAGAAAGGAGCACGCGAAGAAAAAGAGGTTGAAAACCATAAGAGGAAAGACAGAGAGGCTGGCTTGCTCACCGTTGTTTTCGGTCCAGAAGTTCTTGCTCTGCTGCTCGGGTTGGCGACTCCCCTGATGGCGATTCCCTGCGTTTCCTCCTCCACGGTCGGAAGAGACAGAGAGGAGTGCTGGCCGGCATTACCGCCGAAGCTCCTGTCCGGGGACCCCTCTTCCACCCCGTCCGTACCCTCCTCTGCCACCTCTGTATCCTCCATGCCCTCTTCCTCCCCGTCTCCTATTCCAACTCTGCTGCAGCTGCTGCATCTGTTGATGCTGGGGATACTGAGGCTGTTGCCTCTGCTGCTGCTGATACATTCGTTTCCACTCTTCTTAAGAAACCATAACATACCCTTCTTTGTTCCCCCTTCTCCCCTGATCCGGGAATGTGGATGTGAAGTACTCGCGAATATCGTACGAAGAGCCTGCCAGGACAGTGTCCTGTCTGCAATGTCTCTGTCCAACTCGACTGCAAGCATCTCTGACCCGCAGTTGTCCTTTAGAGTCATGTAAATCTCGGTGATGATGGGTGGGCTGGCGGTGATATCATAGTAGACAACTTTGCCCCTCTCCCCTGATGGGCAGGACGCATCGGTCTCAAAGGTGCCGTCAGGCTTTCTTTCAGGCAAAGGCACCTGATCCAATTCAATCATCAACTTCTCCGCGTCCCGGATCCAGTTGGCAAAAGGCATATCACGAGGCCTCATGCGGTTGATGTAGGTATACAAGGCGCTCTTCTTGGATCTGAAGATCTTCCACGGGTCCTTCGTACCATGAGTCTCTAAGTAGGCAAGGAGACAGAAGGGGTCCTGCTTAAATTTCTTACTGCTTTTGATTCCATCAAAGGCCACGTCCATGGCAGAGAGTATATTCTGGGCGATGGTGGTCAAGATGTAGTTGTAAATCAACTTCCAGAAAAGTCGGCAGCCGCTGCTGCTCTTGTTCAGAAGGTTAGTGTCCAGACTCAGGATGTCCACCGCCATCTTCAGGAACAGCATCAGCGACTTCAAGGTCAATGGATCCTTTCCATCCACCTTTTTGCCTTGAAGTGTCTTATTATAGACGTGCTCAAGGGTTTTCTTCTTGTCCTCGTAGAGGGACTTGAAGATGGAGCTCTTTACCATCCGGTCAGGGTGCTTAAAGGAGAGGTTCGCAACCTGTTGGTCAGTTAGATCATTAATCTGGGACTCGGGATCGATAGCCTGCAGTTCCATCTTCTCGGTAAGGTAGATTTTAAGGCCGGGGAACATTGCCGCGACCTGATCCCGAAAGTTTGCATTAACGTCTACCTGCTGAGGAGAGAAGAGAACCATTGTTGAGTTTAGATAGTCTGAGAAATCAAAGGATGGAAACGTTCAAGCTTGCATACACACCACACACCTGAACGCAGATGTAGTTCGTTTTCAAAAAAGAAGACAACAAATAGAACAAAGACCCCACTTCTTTGTCACTATTTGATGAATCCCTAGCTCATCTAAGCTCAGAGATCCACGCTTGTACATATACTTGTAAGTCTGGTCTTCTGGGAATGGTCTCGAGTTCACAGATCTCCCTAGTCCGGACCTCGATATACTCTCTCTATCTGTATTTGTAATTCTTGGTCGATCGGTCGATCGATCGCTCATGTGCACGTCCGTTGTGTCTGTATCTGTCGTATTTTATGTAATACATTTGTCTGTATATCCCGTACATGACATGCTCTTTGCTTTTCTGTCCACTCGCATTCAGTCTCTTTCAGTGCTGCATTCTCTGTATGCATGTTCACATGTATATTGCAATTTCCCGCATGCAACGCTTCATGCATGTGTTGCTGATGCGTACAATTCGCTCGACGACGCTCGACGGCGTGCGCGGATCGGTTTAGACTGGTATGATGCTGCGCGCGCCACGCCTCTTCTCTCTGACCCTTGATACCTCATCATCAAGCCCGCACGTGCGGCGTCCTGTGTGCTACAAATACATTGCAATATGGCTAACAATATAGCTACATATATTTAAAGATTTTGGATTTAGTGAAAAATATGGTAATTCATTAAAATTTTGGTCCATACTAATTTAAATTAATGAATTAAGCTATTGATCTGTAATATTATTTGTCAATGACATATACAGTAAAAAATGAAATGCATATTCAGCATTGATTGAAGTTACTAGTTGAACTACTCAACTTTATGTGTCTAATTCATTTTTTTTAAATGAATTTTTCTCTTAATACTTGTAGTATAAACTAGAGTATAAAATTACATAAAGTTTAAAACTGTTTAACTACCATTTCTATATTTTTTCTACTGTGATCATTTTTTTAAGAAAAGCTTCGAAGTGGATTAAAGTGCTTAAAGCCACTGGCAGTAAGCCGACCTTTGGGTACCTTTGAGGTTCTGGTCAACCGATGTCGACGCTAGTGTTGACGTCATATAATGTCTGCATGTTCAAACCTCAGGGCCCAGGATGGGTTCAAACAGTTTTCATAGTAGAACATTAGACACGATGGTTAATCTAAAAATTTTAATGCTAAGTTCAAGCACTGTGCAATGCCTTCTATTCCGGAATATATCACTAAATGGGTTTTAAATGGGTTCAAGTTATCAGGTGAATAAACATCTATGAGTTACGCTGTTTTGCTCAACTGTGACAGTAACGGTCTTGCAATGGTGTAATCATTACGCCAGCAAGAAGATTCATCAAATGGTCTGATCCAGTGCAGCATCTTGATTCAAAAGTCTTCTCGACTGCAGTTTGAGCGTCTTGATCGGTCTTGAGCGAGGAGTTGGAATCTAGGTTGGAATGCTAAAGTGCAACTGCTATGAATTCATGAAGCCTTTCGTAAATGGAATTCCTTTTCAACACCTACCTGCCAGTCCCCTATGAACCCTTTGACGGAGACCTAGAGGGGTAGTGTTCTCCTGCGCTTCTCCTTCATTTTCTCTGCCCGTTCATTCCTTTCCACCCAAACCAACACATATGGAAACGAAAGAAAGAAAAGTAACCTCCCCGGTCGAGCTTGACTTTATTTCTACTCGTCATCTTCTTCTTCCTCGTCTTGTTCAGTGAGCATTGCCTTCAGTTCTTTCATAAACTCTTCCGTCAACACCCCCTTGATATTCCCCTCAGAGCAAGTTTGTGACATGGTGTGTCCCCCTGACTCCGGGCCTGCGTGCACAGGCGCGATGTCGTCTTCTTTGCTGATCCTCTCCATCTCCTCTGGAGAGAACAGACCCTCAAACGCCGCCTCGTCGTCTGGGTCCGTCTGGGCGTGCAAAGGCGACGCATCATCCCAATCTGTGTCGCTGCCTCCGAAGAAGGAGTCACCCTCGTCCTCCTGAATGCCTGTGTACTTTTCAATGTCGGAGGGTTTCAGGGTGCTCCCCTTGTCTCCCTCGGGGCCCGACCGCTCAAGCTCCTTCTCTTCCAACTGAAAACAACTTCTCCACCCAGGCCTCCCGGAGGCTTTCTCTGCGTTTCTCATTCGGATGAGACGACCCTCAAGCTTCTCAAACCCTCGCGGCACAACTCTGCATGCACAAACATTCAGCCACGAGGGGGCAGATCAGGTACACTGAAAGAAAAGAGACGACAACTCAAAGCGGAAAGCACGACAAGAGAGGGAAGGAAAGAACAGAATGCAACGGTCGACATGCACCCAAGACGAAATTCAATTTGATCAAGCAAAATGTTGATACGTCGATTTTGATGTGCTAGAAGGCCGGGGAGAGCATCAATCCATCAATCATCCAATTGATCGATCAAATTTTCTCTCAAACACAAGCACTCACTATCTACATTTGTATTTCCCTTCTTGACTGACCCTCCGTTCATCTTTTTGAGAGCGTCGATCTCTCTCTTGCACGCTTTATAGTCCATATTAAGAAGGGCCCCAGGGGTGTCAATCAACCGCCTCCTCTTCTGCGCGGTGGTTTCCTTGTCTGTCCGCTTAGCGTGTGTTGGCTTGGAGGGGTGCTTGGGGGGTACGCGTCTTGGAGCCTCAACTTTTCTCGCGGGCGCTTTGGGGGAAGGGGGAAGTGCGATGTTGCCTGGCAGCTTCTGCATTGTTGCCTGACTGCCGAAGTTGGGCGCTTCTCCCGGGCAGAATCTCCCGAGGTCCCTGCAGGCAACATCCTCCTTGGTGAAGCCGCAGGTGCTCAAGAGGGAGTCGGCAGAGGGACGGGCTCTCGGGGAGGTCGTCAACATTGAACCGATCACCTTTCTGCATCCATACAGAAGGTGTTGAAGTCAGCACCCCATAGACACACACACACACACACAGAGAGAGAGAGAGAGAGAGAGCGAAGCAGAAATACAGAGGTCCAGTCAGAGTTTAGGTCTCATTTGGGCGACCGATCGATGAGACAGACGCGCACAGCCAGAAGGAGAAGGAGAACCGCCAAAAAGACGAGAATAGAGACGAAAAGAGAGACCCCCCACTCACTTGGCATCTATGGGCCATGACGAGCATCTCCGCAGGCTGTCGGAGGTTGTCTGCACAAGTGAAGGGAAGAAAAGATGCAGTTTTCTTTTTGTGTTGCAGAGAGAAGAAACATGGATAGCTGGACGGGGGAAAGGAGGAAGAAAAATGAAGAAGGGAAGGAAGGGAGGAATGGAGAAAGAAAGAATAATTTAAAGGCGCGCAGAGAAATTTGGTTCGCTAGGTGGACGACAAAAAAAGGCGAATCGGTGGTATCTCACTCATAATCTCACTCATACCATCCCGACATCCTAATTGTTCACTCTCACTCACCAGTTCACTCATTACAGCTGCACGGCATATCACTCAATGAATCGTCAGACAGACAGTGCAAATCGGCAGGCCCACAGGAAGGAAAACATCTTCTGAAAGAAGAAAACCGCCTAGAGGGCCTCACAGTCCTTTTCAGACACATGTTCTCGAAAGTCTGACTCCCTTCCCCCCCCTGTCTGACTAACTGACTGACGATGCCGGAGACGATCCGCCTGATGAGTCCATGCATGGACACTCCGTCAAAAGGAAGGGTCCTCCCGTTGCTCGAGCACATCTCGAAGAAGGTCACCCCCAGGGCCCAGATGTCCACCTTGCCCGTGTACGCCTTGTCGTGCCAGATCTCGGGAGCCATGTGGGTGGGAGTGCCTGCGTGAAAGGCAGACAGACCGGCATCCAATATTATATATATATATATATATATGTGTGTGTGTGTGTGTGTGTGTGTGTGTGCAGGAGTTAGAAACGTGAATGCACACCCACAAGCGTTACAAAAAGCAGACAGAGAAAGAGCTGCGCGGGGAATGGGGAAATGGAATAAAGAACATGATTTTTGAGGGAGTGCACGACAGTGAGAGATAGAGAGAGACCGAGAGACCGACCTACTCACTGACCGACCCATTTGTCCCTTGACTTTTTTTGTCGTCTTCCCCAGCTTGCCCGTCAGCCCCACGTCTCCGATCATTGCCCTCATCTTGTGATCCAGAAAGATGTTAGGAGATTTGATGTCTCTGTGCACGTACCCGTCGTGGTGCATCCAGCTGAGTCCTGCAAGCGACTGCGATTCGATACAACAAAATGAGTCGGAAACAACAAATGAAAAGCCATTAAGCCAAGGAGAAAAGTGCGCAGAGCTCAAGAAAACAACGAGCGGAATAAAGCTTCTGCCGAAAACGACAAATTTTGCAGTCAATTTGTGCATGCCTGCTTGAAAAGGTGCACAATCACATGCGACATTATTCAGTCCTCGTTGGGAAATGATCAACAGACGAGTTACACACACTCTAAGCTGTTCAGAAAGAAAACAGAATTCACAAAACTTGCCTTTGCACACCTACATTGATACCCACACAATGTCACACAGACACGCACAGACGCATGAACACTTTTCACATTCACACACACACACACACACACACACACACACAAGCATCCAGTGACTACATAGACCGACGAATCTGATCAATCCTTAGCTCACCTGCACAAACCAGTTGTACATCTCAGAGCCGCTGGCGGTCACTGCGTGTTTCTTCATCTCCCCGTTTGAAGCCAAACCCAAGATCACGCATTCCCTCCCGTACCCGTACTTTGACGAGCAGTCGAAGTGGTCCTTGTACCTCATCACAAACGGGTGTCTCCGCACGCAGAGGTTCTTCAGGACCTTCAGCTCCGTGTCTGCGTCCGATTTCTTTTGGACCTTCATGGCGTACCTGCATGTACAGAGATGAAAAACAAAAGAGAGAGTAGAAAAAATTCTGAGAAACCAGGAATCAAATTCTGTGCCAAAACAAATCCTGGCTCTGACTGCATATGTCTCTTTTATCTACAATCTTTACAAATCATCCATGCGGATTTTGTGTGACCGGCTCATGCCAATCAGTGGGTGCGTGAAAGAAAAAACAGTCCGACGCTTCCACCCAGGCAGGCAGGGTGGACACAAGAACAGACCACTTCTTTCTTTCTGTTCTCTCCTTCTCATCATGGACACAAAAGGCAGACAGGCAGGCAGGCAGGCAGACATACAGACAGACAGGCAGGCAGGCAGACAGGCAGACAGACAGACAGACAGACAGACAGACAGACAGAAAAGAAGGAAAGAAGACGGAAGGAAAGAAACAGAGAAAGAACGAAATCAAGAAGAGAGAAGTCAAGCGCGACTGCCTGATTCACTGACCGATTCTCATGGTTCTTCAGCTGTACCAAGTATACTGCAGGCCGACAGACAGGCAAAGCAGCTTGTCGCATCTTGATTGAAGGTTTTCTTGAAAGAAGTACATGCAGCAACAGAGGCATCACATGTCAATTCAATGCAACAAAACAATTTCTTGAAAGAAGTACATGCAGCAACAGAGGCATCACATGTCAATGTAACAAAACAATTTCTTGAAAGAAGTACATGCAGCAACAGAGGCATCACATGTCAATGCAACAAAACAATTTCTTGAAAGAAGTACATGCAGCAACAGAGGCATCACATGTCAATGCAACAAAACAATTTCTTGAAAGAAGTACATGCAGCAACAGAGGCATCACATGTCAATTCAATGCAACAAAACAAACTGACAAGCACAGTCAAGCCTCTTAAGCAAAGAGGCCTGTCATGTCACTTGCGTTTCGAGAGAGCTTGAGGCGGGGTTTCGGAACAAAGACAGAGACTAAATTCACAGATAGACAGAGGGGAGGGGAAGGGCATGGACAGAAATATGAATTGATCAGAGCAAAGAGCGGATTTTGAGTTCAAAAGGGTACACGTCCATTCAAACGTTCAGTTTGCGTCAGCTCATGCGTTCTCACTCCAATTCTCCAAATGCTTGTTCTCGCTTGCATAGCTCAAATGGACAACTGCAACTATTTCCTGATGGATATGTACATGTATATATATTTGGGGCATGTTTCTTTCTTTGTTTGTTTTCGACCTTCTTCTTAAAGACCTTTTCCAAAGGCGCCCTCTCCGAGTTTCCTCTTGACTTCATACTCTCCCAGCCCGAGTTGCTTCAGGAGGAACTTTCTTTCCCGGCTCTCTTCCTCTGTCTGTGCCTCTCTGAGAAGCGAGAGAGCATTCGAAGGAGTCGGGCACAAGGAGAGCAACAACAGAACGCCAAGGACGATAGGAAGCCCCACGATCTTCATTTTTTACCGCCCGTCCTTCTCCTTTCAGTTGGTTGAAAAAGTTTCAGGGTCTTGACCAACGAAGACACAATCTTTTGGTCGGTCGAGATTCTGATCTCTCTGCCGCCTAGCTGTCAATTGATGTTGTTGATATACAGGAAACAAACAAAAGAGGGATCGAGACGAAAGTCTGATGGATGTACTGAGGCCGACCTTTCTGAAACTTGAGGGCAAGAGGAAGTAAGTTCAATGCAAGTCCTCTTTCAATGGGCGGAACTTGTTCATCTGTTCTCTTCTCCTCGATCGTTTGCTGTCAGTCAGAGAAATAATCATAAATATGAATTGTTTTCGAGACGGCTGCATGCATGCATGCATGAAAAAAATATATATATATAATTAATGCATGCATGCATGCATGCATGTGCATGCATGCGAAAAAAAAAAAGTTTAATTCAAGGCCCTGATATACATGCAGAGAGGAAGTAAGAAAAGGCTGTGTATATATATATATATATATATATATATATACATATATATGCGTTTGTACGCATTGTGTGTCAGAGATTGCTTTGTGGCTGTGCATGCGTGGAAGAGCACAGACTGAAACGCTCGTGACCAACCCGATATTCTTACATCCTGTGACGCTCTTGAGCTTGGGCAAACTGCGTGGACCCGCCTGCAGGGCAGAGTACAACTTTCAGTCCGTCTCAGACTGACGATTTTCCCAGACTCACTGTTTTGAATCGGCGGTCTCAAGATGAAGGTTGGCGGCGTGGGCTTTCTTTTTTGCTGCGCCGTCAGCTTCACCTTCTTGCCCATTCTCTCTCACGGACTCGCAGTGCAGAGGCAGGCGAGGAAGGAGAGGAAGACCATGGCAGCGCAAACAGCCGACAGGCGAATCCTGTTGCTCAAGCAGATCCAGGGAGGGAAGTACGATGAAATCAAGAAGTTGGGAGAGGGAGCATACGGACAGGGTAGGTCACAATCCCCCCCCTTCTCTGCTCCCTTCTCTGTTGCTCCTTCTCTCTCTCCCCCCCCCTCCCTTGCCACCCTCCCTTTCACAGAAAATGGGGCAGTTTCATTGTAAGCGGAGCATGTGCGCGACAAACAGTTCTCTCTTCCTCTTCATGTGCGCAGTCTACTTGGTCAACCTCATAGGACACGACAATCTGTAAGTCAGTCACTGAGTCACTCTGACAGTCGGTCATTCATGCAGTTTTTACCTTTCTCCAGGATCGAAGAGGCATGCACATCGGCAGGATTGCAGACAGATTGGCTGCAAGATGGATTGTCATGCAGGCAGAAAGAAACGAGGAAGAGAATAAAACAAAAGCGTCAGGAAGAGAGGGCGATTGAGGGAGGGCCAGAGACTAGCTAAACAAAATATTTTTGGTTTTTTTTTTCTTGCATCAACGTCAGATAGACCCATATGAGCAAATCTGACCATCTCTCCTAGCCTCCCGCCCCCTTTTTTTGTGATTTTAATTTGGCCTCCCCACTTTCTCTTTTTCCCCACACGCATGCCATGCATGCAGATTTGCAATGAAGGTACAGGACAAAAGCGCTGCGGACGCCGAGCTGAGCATCCTGAAGAGCCTCTGCATCCGCAGGAACCCCTTTGTAATGAGATTCAGAGAACGATTCGACTGTTCAAGCATCTACGGGTCGGTGGCTGGGTGGCTGGCTGGGTGGGTGGGTGGGTCTGACTGTGTAAACTCTCCAGCCAGCAGTATGGATTCGCTTTGATTTGCATATCGCTCTATTGCACTCTTCCATCAATATAGCGAGCCAGTCAACCGTGCTGTTAGCACAACCATTTGCCTAAAGGGGAACTTCTTCTGTGTCTGCCGGAAGGTAAAATAAAAAATTGCCGTCCTGCACTCATGGAGGAGAGGGAAGGCCTGCAGTTTTGTCGGCAGAAGATGAAAAGGTGAAAAAAGGGCGGGAAACTCATATGATGCATGTCTGCATGTAGAGCAGCTTGCATGTAGATCAAAGTGTTGCATAGCCTCTGAGAACCATCTGGCCCTGTGAGTATTGGAGTTTTGTCAATCAA
>JAHBMJ010000175.1:0-5000 GCA_018398765.1 Chromera velia | reverse complement strand
AATATTGCAAAAGAGGCTTGCTGGTGATTCGTTTAGTAACCATCCAAAACAGCTAAATCAAGATTGAATGAGCTTAAGACATGCTGATGTATACTCGGTCTGACAGTATACTGATATAAAATTAATTTAAACAATCAATTCACCTGGGACTATACCTAAGGCTATGACTATGACTATGATGCTAGCGATGATGCGCCATCGTCATCCATATATCCAGAGCTAGCTGGATACGCCCCGACGTGTTTCATGGTGTTTGAGCTAATGTTTAGGATTAGGTATTGTGTAGGAACGGGGTAGAAGCAAAAATTTATATATAAAGTTTGTTTTTTGTCATGCTGCTGGTCCCGGCCACTTTATAAAATTCTAACATCATTAAAGTCAAGCAGATTTGAAAAAATTTCCGAAAAAATTGGACTATAGTATTATATGATAAGAATTTTATTCCTAGAGGATGCATAAATAGCAACTACAGATACATGCGTGCGAGCGGTAGCAAGCGTGGCACCTAAAGTAATTTTAATAAAATATTGGCCATACATGTAACAGTGATGCCTTTAGACACCTTGAAATACATTTAAAAAAAAAACCGAAAAGAAAAGAATTAATAGCTCATGTACTGCCAAAACCTGCAGAAACAATAACAATTTATCACTATAACAATGCTTACGTATTTTTTCAAACACTATCATTTTTTTAAATTTATTTTAGAAAATAAATTGTATCTAAAATCGTATTGACTAGGGTATTGAAAAACACAATGTGGACTATATGCAGTGTCTTACCAGATAGACCTACTTCAAATCGACGTTTATTCATTCAGTTGAATTTACACAGCCATAAAGAATCTATGATCACTTTCGTAGTAAATTAATTAAATTCGTACAATTCCCCTTTCAATCCAAAACAGCTGCATACTCCTTTTTGCACCGTTTCATCATTTTGTTGTTCTACGACTCATCATTGAACTAACTAAGCAGTGAACTCTGCACGAATTAAGAAAGTTGTGTGTGTGTGTGTGTGTGTGTGTGTGTGCGTGTGTGCGTGTGTGCGTGCGTGTGCTCGTCCTCTTTTGAGAAAGTTTTGGAGAAATACACTTCTTTATATACGGTTTCTTTTCCTTTCCTCAACTTCTTTGTAGCAAGGCAAGGATAAATAAGGATTGACACCCTTTGCGGTGGACAGCGAAATTTTTGAAATGGAGAAACCTATACCGCCACTGTTCTTGGTTGACTTCTTCGGCCGGACGTTCACTCATTCACTGCACAGTGCAGCATTTGTCCCCTCCCCCCGTACGCCCCTCGTCCATGCGGTCGTACTTCACAAACTTCCCCCCGAGCACACATTTCGTCAGCCACTGGTTGCGAGAAAGGTCCTTGCCTGTTGCCCTTCTCACCTGCAAGCAGGCACACATGCAGCACAAACGCAAAGAATGCTGAAAATTCAGCGTTGCCCTTTACAAACTCACACCAAACAGTCAAGGCAAATATAACTATGTTCACTGTTTCAGCCAGCCTCAGCATTCACTGAGTCACTGACCCTTCTCTATCTCCTTAATTCGACTGACTGACCTCTTTCCGTTCGCTCTCATAGTCGTCTGAGATGTCACAGCCCCAGATGGGATCAATGACACGGTTGTATTTCTCCACGATGTCGTCCTCTCCTGAGGGCAGGGAAATGAATGTTCCGGGCAGGAAGGCAGAGAACGGAAGGGAAGGGAAGGGAGGAAGGTGTCAGCTGTGATGTCTTTGCACGGGGCTGTTTTTGGAAGTCTTTTGGTTTTCTCGATCAGGCCATTTTCCTCGTTCCTCTGAAACCAATCGAGTCTGTTTGAGACAGAAAATACTAAGCTTTTTTCTTTTGGGATTTTCTCTTTCAGTGGTTGTTTTCATTCCTCAGCTTTTTCGCACATTCGTTCTTCGATTCCATTCTTCCTTTTCATTAATCAATTCATTCATTCATTCATTCATTCATCCATTCGTTCATACATACATTCATTCATTCATTCATCCATTCGTTCATACATACATTCATTCATTCATCCATTCGTTCATACATACATTCATTCATTCATCCATTCGTTCATACATACATCCATTCATTCATTCATCCATTCGTTCATCCATTCGTTCATACATACATTCATTCATTCATCCATTCGTTCATACATACATTCATTCATTCATCCATTCGTTCATACATTCATTCATTCACTCATTCATTCATCCATTCGTTCATACATACATTCAGTCGCTCGTTCAATCAGTGACTCCCTCACTCAGTCACTTTGTTTCCCACTCACGAATTGATTCACTCGAACGTTCACCCATTCACTTCTTGGTCCTTCAAGACATTCACTGATCAAAAAAAAAAAAAAGAATTTTTCTGGTCAATAAGAGAGACCCACGGAGCCCCGTACCCACCTGTGCACATGAGGAATGAGCAAAAATAGTTCTGGGGCCTGCCCTGAATCAATCTGGCCATCATGTCCAGGGTGCAGTCAGAGGGCTCTCCGTCAGTCATCACGAGGAGGATCACATCCTGGAAAGGAGGGAGGGAGTCAGGGAGAGAGAGGCAGGCAGGCAGGGAGACGGAGGGAAACAAATGGATGGACTGATCGGAGGAGATAGGTAAAGGGATAGGCAGGCAGATAGATTGATGCATGCACCGATACGCAGAGAATGTGTAGACGAGGTGACAATAAGGAAGGGAGATAAGTTGGTTGAGAGACGCGGAGAGATAGATCGCTCGAGGACAGGAAAGGCATGCTTGGCATCTCTCACTGAGCACACTATAGCTCTCTCTACCCTGTTTCCTTCCTTCAGTCTGCCTGACCGACTGACCGACCTGAGGGGGGTAAGGTTTCGGGTTCCACATTCCCGAGAAGGAAGCCTGGAGTGCTGCCTGGAGGGGCGTGCCTCCTCTGGGCCCATGGGTTTGGAATAACTGGTGGACCTGCAGCCATGCACACAAACACAAAAATACAGAGTCAGTACTCATTTCTTCGAGCTGTCCATGGGACTGTGAGACTCCACAACAAGGACGGAATGCACGTGCCTTTTGGTTGAGTGAGTGGACGTTTCCGTGCATGTTCCGGCCTTGCCTTTTTGTTTGTTGAGTGACAAAGACACGCATGCATTCAGAGTGACATGCAGAAAAGCGGAATCGGAGGAGGAGCGAGATACAGAGAGAGACCCAGATTGGAAAGGAACATAGAGCGAAAAACAAATTCGAATGGACGGAGAGACTCAGGATATGAGACCGACTCATCCGATGCTGCCAAGGCACTTATCTTGATGAACGCTGATCGATCCACCTGCTCAGGGCTGCGAATGTTGAAGAATTTGATCTGTGAGAGGAAAGTGATGTGGAATCCGTCTGTGTGGTCGACTGCGAGGAGGATGTCGATCAGTCGGGTCAAGGTCTGCTGGAGCTCCTGCCATCTGCAGTCGGTCAGTGAGTGAACCATAAGGGCAAACTGTACAATATACATGTGCATGCTTCTTCTATTCATGCTCGTGCGATCTTCAGTCAGCGAACATTACCGTATAGGCCCAGATAGATATCTTCGTCAAAAAAGAGATTGTCACGATTTGATATGGTTGCAGTACGTTCTATGTCGTTGCGTGCTCATTTTTGTATCCATACGCGTGTGCACGTTCAGTGTTTCCGCCCGAGTGCAGGACGAGCAGTTCTAGAAAACAGGGCGAGTAACGATTAGAAGAAGATGCACAGCCCCGTGCAGTGAGACTGTGCACAGAAGAGGATGCACAGCCCCGTGCAGTGAGGCTGCGCACAGAAGAAGATGCACAGCCAGCCCCGTGCAGTGAGACTGCGCACTAGAGACCATGCAACCAACCTGGTGAGTCCCGGCTGCGCGTAGTTCCGCATGCTCCCGCTGTCGTCTGCAATCACGACGATGTCTGTCCCTGCGCACTCAATCAGATCCTGCAGTAAAGTAGAGGGATTGTACAGGAAAAGAAAATGAGCAGTGCAGGGTAGTCACGTCAACGCAGTGACGCACACTTACGTAGTCCACGCACATCAACGCAGTGACGCACACTTACACGCGTGCACATGCACGTTCAGAGAGGCCGGTGACTCAATTCACGTGATGCCGAGTCAATTCGGACTCCCTGGGTCTGTGTGCATCCGCAAAGAGTATCACTTAAGACAGATGAACAGACCTTGTACATCTCATAAGGGATGTCCAGTTCCTGAAGTTTCAGAGTAATGTCGGGGCCCTGCACTGCCGGGAGGGGAGCGGGGCCCGGAGGAGGGCCTGCTCCTCCCGTGTTGACAATCACAATCTGGGGGGCTGCAGGCTGCTGTGGTTGCTGTTGAGATGCTCCTATTTGAGGCTGGAAGTCTGGGTTGGCGGGGGGGGGCGGGGGGGGGGCCGAGGGACGAGACTGCTGGGAGTCGTCGTAGGGGGGAGGCTCCATCTTGTCTCGATCTCCCTGGTTGTGTTTTTTTTCTACGTGCTTTTCTGTCACAAATCTTCCAGGCCTCCTCTTCGCTTTGACTCAGTTTGGTTAGTTACTCTTCTGGTACATAAATGAGAGGTCGGGGCTCGCTTAGTCAGGCTGAGAGAGTACACCTCGATCCAGGTCAGACTGCAGAAACCAAAATTGGAGAAACACGTGTGCGCGTTGCCGTCTACGTGACCCACACGATCCCCCGAGGTTCATTCCAGGATGAAGAACTGATGGATGGACACATCAGATCGATTATTAATAATGAAGCCGTACGCGATTCATTGAATCATTGTTGATGAACTTGAGTTCGACAGGACAGGTTCAGTCTGCATGCCATAGTCTGCCAATGTCTGCCATGCAGTTTCAATTAATGAGCACCGCGCGATACATGCTCGTGCATGCATTTCGAGCCCCGCGTGCACACCGATACAGCACCACGCGCCGGGCCCCTGCATGCATGCACGGGCCGAATTGAGACCGGCCTCATGATTGAAGACTGTTTGATCCGACTGCTTTGAATCAAGC
>JAHBMJ010000174.1:31640-55068 GCA_018398765.1 Chromera velia | reverse complement strand
CCCCCCCCCCTCCCTCGCATGAGTTCTCTTACTGACCAGTCGATACGTGTCGGTGTCCCTGTCGAAGAAGTAGAGACCCCGGAAGTCGAACCGCCCGTCCGTCGCCCCTCTGCGTGCGCCCATGGTGGGCCCATGCGGGAGGCACTGGGGGGGGTGGGGGGACAGGGGGTCCTCTGGCCGGAGTGGGAATGGACTGCCGAGGGAGAGGGAGGCTGTGTGGACGTCAAAATCCTGCAAGGAGCCCTTCAGAAGGATGAGAAGGGAGTCCAGAGGTTTGAGGCTGGAAGATTCCAATGCAGCCATCACACGCGTCCTCTCCTTCCGGTTGATCTCACCTGCAATGCGTGGAGAGAGAATTAAAGAAGAATAAGGGGAGGGAAGGGAAGGGAAGAAGTGCGTGGATTAGCGGGAAGACAGCCGCTCTTTAGGTTGAAAGAGAAACATGAGCTGATGCACACGCTCATGTGGATTTTGTGTCCCACTTTCACGAAAATATGAGTACAGGCTCTAGCACGCCTGCACACGTGCATACACAACTTTGAAGGACAGAAATGCTTCGATCGAGCTCTTTTGCCACCCTTGCTCTCGACTCCCTTCTCTCTCTCTCTCTCTCTCTCTCTCTCTCTGACTGACTGACTGACTGACTGACTGACTGACCTGGAAGACAGCCTCTGCAGAGGGCGGTGCGGATGAGTGCCTTGTTGTTGTTTCCCGTCCCTCCCCTCGTCCCTGAACTTCTCTCTCTCCCCCCTGCACCTGGCGGCCTGGGCGTCCTCGACCTGGACCTTGACGGTGCTTCCCTCTCTCTCCCAGGGGTATATGACGCTCCAGAGACACGGGGGGGGAACTGTGGGGGGGCTGCCGAGAAGGGCATTGGGGGCCTGCCTGGGGGCGTGCGCTGTCTGTCCCTGTCCCTGCTGCGGCTGCGTGTGTGCGAAAAGGGTTGGCGGTTGCGGGGGGGGCTCCCCGTGACCTCTGAGGGGAAGGAGAGGGCGACTGGGGGGGGGTACTTGAGGGCAGACTGGGGGGGATGGAGGCGGGAGGGTTCGGGTGCAGGTCTCTGCGTTGCAATGGCGTCGTTGTGGTGCACTGGTGCGCCTCCGCTTCTGCTCATTTGAATGAGACGCAGATCTTCCCTGACGGGACTCGGGGGACGGGCGGCGGGGCTCCGGGGAGGGCTTAGGAGGTGTGGGGGTTCTGCAGTGAGGCCGAGACGGTTGATGGCAGAAGTGAGAGGAGGCTGGCGTGTGGGGGCTATTGAATGGACAGGGCACTGGCCTTCACATCCGGGTCCGGTTGAGGTGTGAGTTGTTTGGGGTGCAAAGGGGTTGGAAGACTGTGCAAAATTCTGCCTTGTGGGTCCACCCGTAGCGGCGTGGAGTCTGACAGACCCATGAGAAACCATTCGGAGGACAGGAGAGGGGGGGGTGGAGACGGAGACGGATGGGAAGCCTCCTGTGTTTAGAGAGCAGAGGGCGGGGTCGGGGTTCTGCAATACAGCAGAAGGGGGAGAGGGAGCGGTCCTTTGTTGCGGTGTGGAGAAAGACCCCGGCAAAACTGTCGAAGGGACAGGAGCAGAGGGCCCCGGCAGCATCGTGTGAGACCCAGGCTCCACTGTTTGTTGCAGTTGCTGTGCTCCTTCCTGTGTGGTCCAGACACAGCCCCCTGGAGTGAAGGAGAGAGAAAGAGATCGGCTGCCTGACCTTCCCTCCACTGCCTCACCCGCCTGTTCTCTTCCTCTTCCTCTCTCTGCAGTTTGGAGAGAGAAGAGAGAGAGGCCGCCTGCCTGGGATTGTGCTTGGTCCCTTCGAGCGGCAGAGGCGGGGGGCGTGCGTTTGCTCCTCAACTGAACGTTCCGCATGTATCGCCTAAATCTGGGATGGTGCCTGCACACACATGGAGAACCGACAGTTGTTTTTCATTCACAAATTCACCCTATTTTTAAAAAAGTGCATCTTTCAAGAAAGGAAAGCAGAGAACTGGAATTCTTAATTGAGTGCGAGTTGGGCAGCACACAGAAACCTTCCTGCCTCACATGGACGAGTACGCACGTCTGGAAGAGTGGTGTGGAGGCGCTTCTCCGACTCTGACTTTCCCTCTCTCCCTCCCTCCCTCCCTCTCTCCCTCCTCCCTCCCTCTCTCTCTCTCTCTCTCTCTCTCTCTCACGCACTTGCATGTACATATAGATGTGTATTTATGTAAACATACAGATATATAAACACACAAAAACTTACTCAGTCACTGACTCACTTGCTGCCTCTCTCATTTACCCTCATATTCGGATTCATACACATTCAGCGCAGAATGTATGAATAAGAAGACAAAGCGGATTTGAAGTTCCCATCCGCCTATCAAACCCCCCTGTTCTGTTGCTTGCCTTCTTTAGACTGACCCATGATGCAAAATGAAGTGTCTCCAGTCCTCTATCATGCTCTGGGTCTTGGAACTCAACGTCTCCTCCCCCTTCCTGGACTGGTCGGGGAGGGCAGCGGGGGCAGTGCGCATGAGAAGAGTCGAAGGGGCAGCTCCTAGATGCCGGCCCGGTCTGGTCGACTGTGCGGCAGAGACAGACCTGCTCTTGGGTAGGGGGGCTTGTTGAGCGTGCACAGGAGGCACCCCCTCTCGGAAAGGGATGGATTTTTCTGCTGGCACAGGGAAAGATTCAAGGAGACGGCAGGGGGAATCGGAAGCTCCGGGCTGATGGTGTTGGTCGTTGTCGGCTCCCCCTCCCCAGACTGCTGTTTGAAGGGGCAGTGGGCCGCTGTGTCTCTCTCCTGGTTGTAGGGGAAGGGGCTGTCTGTGCTTCTTCTGCTCAATGGCTGCACTCTCGTTCTCGACCTGCTTGAGGAGCGTCTGGAGAGTGGAGCTGATCGTGGAGGGGTTCGGCAGTGGCGTCGTTCCACTTTGAACGTTTTGGGTGTGGGTCTGAGTGATGACAGCACAGGATGAGGGGGTGGGGTGGGGACATGGGGGGGCAGCTGGGAGTTCTTCTTCGTCTTCTTTGTCCTTTTTTATTGTCGTGCCTGGATGGTCTTTGGGGGAATGAGAGTGACTAGCAGAAACGCGAGGAGGGAATCCGGCGCGGGTCTCTGGGTGTGCTGTGGGGTGGTTGGCTTGAGAGGGGGTAGGGGAGACGGCAGATGGTTTTTGTTGTGTGTGTGGGGGGGGTCTTGAGGCATTTGGGGAAACAGAAGCGTCTCCTGGTGGGGCAGTGACGGGGTGGGGGAAAGGGGAGGAGTTGAAAGGGTTGGGGCTGGGGGAGGAACCTGCGGCGCTTCCACAGTAGGGACACTGACACTTCTTTCTGTTGGCTGGTTTGGTGATTGAGCCGTCTCCGTCTCTGGCACCTTTGCTGTCTCTGTCTCTTTGCCTTCGGTTTGGATGGCTTTCTGGTTCCCTCTCTGCCTGTTGGGGAAGGTTTCTTCTGGCATTGCCTGTGTGCACATCAGTCCGGCCCTTTACCATAGAAGGAGAAGACGAAGGATAAGGATTGTCTCCAGAGACCCCTGCCGCAGCTGGGGCTGGGAGAAGGGAAAGGGAATGGTCTTCATCGGGAAGAGAACCTGGGGGGTCGTCCCATTTGTCACAGTCGTTATGTTGACTTACCATTGCATCGGGAGACGGTAGGGGGGAGACGACAGAAGAAGCCCCTGACCTTGTTTGGTTCTCAGAGTGAGTGCTGAAGTCATCAACCTGCCCTTGATCACTTCCATCCTCATCAGATCCAAAGGAATGATCGGAAAAAAAAGAAGAGGAGGAACTGGAAGAAGAAGAGGAGGAAGGCTGACCCCCCCCTGAGGGACGATTACTTCTTCGGCCTCTTGTCTGAGGAAGTGCGGCGGCGCTGGATCTCTGGGGACCGTCTGGACCTTCTGTTGCTTCGTTTGTTTTAGACACCATCAGGTCATCTTCACCTTTTTCTTTTTGCAACTTCTTTTTCTTTTTCCCTTTCTTTTTGCCGGCACCCCTCCCTTCCTTCTTTCGATCTTTCGACAGAAGACCCAAAGCAGACAACCGCCTTTCTTGAGCAGACTTCATCTGCGCCACCAATTTTTCGCCTCTCTCCCAACGTGACGGTCCTTTGTCCTTCTTCTCACGCCCCTTCCCAAGCACTCTATCTGCCGAGCCCTCTGTCGAGTGGTTGGAGAGAAAACCGGGATCCTCACCGGAACCCTTGGGCCCCCCCCTTCCCTCCTCTCCTTTCCCTCTAGTCGGACTGGAAGGTTTCACAATACCTTCGCTGTCTCTTTCTCTTATGCCTCTTTCTTTGTCTCGCCTTCTAACTCTATCCCCATCTCTGTCTCTCTCTCTGTCCTCATTAGACGAGGAAGGTGAAGGGCGGCCTACCAGGGAAGGGGGGGGCAGTGTGGGGGCCTCGTCTGTGTCATGGAGACCTTCTTCCTCTTCTCCTTCAATCTCTTCCTCAATCTCCCCTTCCTCCGAGTCATCTTCTGCCTCCTCTGCACCGATCAGAGCTTCCAACCACTCAATGTCACTCCGATCGTCGTAGCTTCCCCTGTCCTCGGCCTCTGCATCATCAGCACCAAGAACCCCGGGGTCTCCCTTTCCATCCTTTCCCTTTTGCGTTCTTCGTGTTTGCTGAGATGCCTTTTGGGTGCCATTCGAAGGACCTGCCCCCGTCCTCCGAACAGCACCCCGATCCCCCCCTGGACCCCAACCTGAACCGTCACCCTCACTCTCGCATTCCCTTCCTCCTCCTCCTCCTGCTGCATCGTTTGTGCCATTTGCAGAAGGAGAAGGGGACGTTCCCTTCCCGGGGTTTCTTCTGCTTTGAGTTTTGGGACTTGGAGACAAACTGCGCCCCCTCCCTTCTCTGTCCTCCGATCTCTCCTGTATTCCTCCCACCACTCCTCCTGCTGGTGATTCGGGGGGGGTGAGTTTGGGCAAAGGAGCGTGTGGACCAGAATCAAAAGGGCGAGGGGACTGAGAGGGAGAGGGACCGCTTCCCTTCTGCTTCGTTGCTCCTGATAGAGAGTGCCCACCCAGGCTGTTGCCCTCTCTCCCTGATTCATCCCCCATCTCCTTTTGAATCTGAACAAGAGAGGCTTGCTGTTCTCCCTCCGTCTCCGTCTCTCTTTCTCTTTCCATCACTTCCAACTGGCCTCCTTGGAAGTGTCCTGGCAGAGTTTGCTGCTGGGAGCAGAAGTTGGCGCTTGTTGTGTTCTTCAGCGTATTGTGCGCAGACACGCCGACAGAAACAGAAAGCGGCGCCGTGGCGTCGCTGCAGTCTCCCCTCCCTCTGCTGCGGTCACGTGATGGGGCGGTGAGGGCTTGGAGAAGAGGAGACTCTGGTGATGTTGCTCTCTTGTCTCCTTCTCCTCCCGCCTCCTTTCGGGGCGTGCTTAGAGATGCGCTGCCGTCTCTAACTCTTCCTTTCTGTGCGTCTCTTCCCTTCTGGGCCTTTGGACTCGAAGAAGAGGAAGCGCTTTTCTGTCCAGACAGAGACGGGGAGGGAGACGGAGACTGGGCAGTTTGGAAAGATCCCTGTAAGCCGGGGAAGGCCCTTCTCTCTCTCTCCCTGTCTCTCTCTCCATCTGTGCCGCTGATGAACAGCTCTTCCTCTTCCCTGCTGAAAACTCCCAGAGGAAAGGAGGCAGGTGAAGCGAAAGGGCCCCCCCTTGCTCTCATCAGAGAGGACGACCCCCCAGCAGACGCTGCGGAAGCAGACGCAGAGGCCCCCCCCTCAGCGTCACCTAGTCCCTGTGCCTCAGCGGGGGATAAAAGACCAGGCAGGTAGGGGGAGACGGGGGGCAGAGTGGAGTCTGCAGACAGACGCTGTCCCTCTCTCGGCTCATCCCTCTCCTTTCCCTGCACCTCCCCACTAAGAGGGGATGTCCCGATCACCTCCATCATTCCCTCATTTCCCCTCACAGACATCGAAGGGGTGGCGTCTGTGGGCGCCTCCATTTGCCTTCCCCTGCATGGCTTCTGGAGAGGGAGGCGGAGGCCCTGAGAGAGGGCACCCAACAGAGACGCAGATGGGGCCTTAGAACCGTCTGGGGAGTCCGGTCCTCCCGTCTGTGCCACCATCTGCAGAGAGGCATCTGCAGAATCCCCTCCCTCTCCTTCTGCCTGAAAGAGACGGCCAATCAAATCGTGCAGAAGGCCAACCTTCCTTGAAAGAGCCTGGAGGTCTGTCTCCTCTGCTTCGGCTGGAGGACGAGGGGTTGGGGCTTGAGTTGGTTTTTCCTTCTTTGACTCCTTCTGCCTCTCTGTGCCAGTCTCACAGTCCTCTGCCACGCTCTTTTCTGCAGTCAAGGGTCTACCTTTACCCTTTTCCTCTTGCTGGTCTCTGTCTTTGTCCTCTGGTTTGCTTTTCGAAACCCCTATGTCTGTTTCTTTCTGTTTACTGCTACCTTGCTCTTTGTCTTTCGGCGGAGAGACGCGCGCGGCCGCCAAAAGAGACGCGAAGGCAGGAATGCGGGCAAAGGGGTCCGAGGGGGCCCCGGCATCCCCAGCAGTGTGGGGGTGGAGTGGGCCCCGGTCCCCTTCTTGGCATTCGAAGGGCACCAGGAGGGGGGGCGCATTCCCTGTGGAGAAGTGGCGTCTCTGTGGAAGAGACGAGAGAGGGCAGAGGACGTGTGAGGAGGAAGATAGGGAGGAAGAGTCCAGACGCATGATGCGACCAACAGAGAGAGACCGGGCACGTGGAGGGAAGGGGGCGTGGGGTGGGGGGTGAGTGTGGAGAGAAAGGGGGATACCTTCTTCTGTTGTCACCGGGAAGGGGGCAGGTGGGGGTCTCGCTCTTTCTTTTTCTTTTTCTTTCTCAGCGTTGAGGGGGTTGTGGTCCCTCGCTGTGGAGAGGGGGGTGAGGAATTCTTCCCTCAGTTCCCTTTCGGCCTCCTCAACGGTTTGAGGAGGAGGGGGATCGAATGCGAGTTTCAGATTGGGGGGGAGGGAGGAAGAGAGTGGGACTGAAGAGGGGCTAGGTGTGACTCTAACAGGCTGGCTGGCTAACGGGCCTCCTGGAGATTGGAGAGCTTCGCTTCCGCTCAAAGGACATGGACTCTTCAAGGAGGGTGACGTGGCGCTGCGCTTGCATGGCAATTTCTCTCTGTCCTCTCTTACCGACCTTTCCCCCTCCTCCTCTCCTGCACGCTGTGTGTCCCTTGCACCAGTCCCTTTTATGACTTTCTTTCTTTGTTTCTCTGAAGGATGGGGAGGTAGACTACCTGCCACAAGCGTCTTCCTCTTGCTTGGACTTTCAGGCGGCACCTCCTCAATTTTGGGGATGGGGGGGGCAATGGGGACTTCCGTCTCCGTCTGTGTGGTGTCTCGTGGAAGCTCCCCGTTGTCTCCGAGACGCAAAGACAGATACGTGAGGGAGGGGATTGGACCCACGTCTTCCCAGAAGGCGTCCACGGCCCGGGAGTGGAACGCACCGGAAGAGACGGAGCGAGAGGAAACGGGGTGGTGTCCCCTTTCTCTCCTTCTTCCTCTTCTTCTCCTGGTGCTGTGGCTGTCTGCCTGTCTCCTCGCATGGCTGTGGGTGGCCTTTGCCTGCCGTTTGATGCCGTCCTCTAGAGCTCCTGGGAGGACAATGTAGATGGGCTCCTCGTTGTTTGCATGGGGGGAATGTGTGGGAGGCGTGTGGGAGGAGACACAGTCAGCCGAGGTGTAGGTGTGATTGTGAGGAGAGCGGTAGACGGACCTCTCTGGGCTGTCCGTGTCTGTGTGGACCTCTGAGAGAAGCTGTTGCTTTCTTCGGGCGGTTGGAGAGGGGGATCGGGATCGGGACACAGAGACTGTGAGGTGTCTGTGGGTGTATTGGCCTTCTGAGAGATCGCGAGGGGACGTGATCCTTAGACTGATCCTGTTGTGTTGGGACGGTGACGGTGGCTCTTTTTCTCTTTCGTAGGTCTTCCGGTCTCTCTGTTTTGGATTTCTGACTTGCTTTTCAGGCAGATGAAGAGGAAGGTCCTGGGGTGTGTGGGGTTTGCTGTTGCGATAGGAGAGACGAGGAGCGCCGTGGGCGGTGTCCACAGCTGCCGTCTTCCTGAGACCCCGAAGGTCGTTGCTCCAAGGCTTGTTGCCCACGTTGGAGGGGTCTGAGGGGCCTAGACCCGGGGCATTGTCGGTGGACAGAGGCCTGTCTGTCTTCAGGGTGTGCAACGGTGCGGTCGGCTTGCTGTCAGCAGGAGTGTGTTGCTTTCTTTGTGCGAACCTTTCGTTGGGTTGCCCTGTCACGTTCGGTTTAGGCAGAGAGGTCCTTCTGGCACCTTCCTGGCTGCGTTGGGTCTCTCTGTAGTTTTGCACCGCACTTCCTGCAATCAAAGACAGAAGGGGGTGCGTGCAAGGGTGCTCTATGTATAAGATCCCTGACATGCCTCCAAATGTGTAGTTGGAAGTCACAAAGGTGACACTGTAGGCTGGACATGATCAGGCAGACTGACGCATTTCCTGTCGGATCTCGAGGAAACGAAAGCCAGACTGCTTCTCTCGCATGATTGTCTTCATCGTGGGTAGACGAGTAGGCACTCTCTACGCATGCACAACGGCGAGAAGTGGCTGAATCAATTGACTCGTTGCATTATGTACCTACTACGCAGGCCAAACAACGGTTGTTTGAACGGAACAAGTAAACCGTCGACAAAACTGCATCAGGACTAACACAACCCGAAATTAGATGTTATGGACAAGTCAAACAGAACGAAACAACCGTGTTTCAGTGAGACAGTGAGACTCTTCACTCTCATCATCATCAGTCAACATGTTACGTACATTCGCTCAAGAGGATCGAAAGAAGCTCATTCAGTGGGGCCGCAACTTGGGCGCGCCAATCCCGTCAGGATTTGGCAAATCCTGACCCTTTGTGTCATGCAGGCATGCAGGCGCGCGCGGAGACCCGGCCGCGCCGCGGGTGCATGCAGGTTGGTTTAATTTCACAAAGGTCAGTCGAAGTTAAATTGAACGGTCAAATCGATCGAATCTTCTCTCAAGACTGTCACGAGTCATTGAAGTGCGCGGAGAAATTCAGAAGAAGGGGTCAAGAATCTTCTTTCGGGCAGTGAGCACTTGTGCATCCATCCCCAGGAGCCTCTCAACCTGGGTTCAGTTCTCTGACTGGGACTTTAAACAAAGTGCTTCAACCGGTTTTTGCAAGCAACGCACCCAAAATAGCACTCCGGTTCAGCTCCAAGTGCGAGCGACTTTACTTCTTGACATATACATTCAAAATTGCTTTTCACCGTCACACCAACTGATGCGATGGTCCGTCATCCCTCCATTCTTTTGAAGGTGCTCGTTCTGCTCCTCTTTGTGGAGGTGTTGGGAGATCCGGAGGCTGTTGGTACTGCAGAGTTCGAAGAAGGTGTTGGGAATGCAGGCAAGAGAAGGTCTCTGGCGACGGACGCCACTCGACTGGACTTCATTGTGCGGTACAACTTCTTTCGCTGCAAGTCAGCCAGATACATGCAGCCATGCATGCGTTCCAACACGCATGCATGGCTCCATGCCGGGTTCTCAAAAGAGCATCAATGGGTCCTGGGCTGTTCACAGAGCGCCGAATAACCAGAGATACACCGTCTAGGGCACACTGCCGAAATTCTGCCTGCATGTCTCCATACCGTCTATTTACGACGCTCTGCTTTTAACCTGGAACACATTTTTGTAGAAGACTGCATGCCAAGCCTCGTCTGCAACACTGCAACACATGTTGTCTTTATCACAAATAATGCAGGTACGACACCCCGTTTCTGACGTGGAACACCTGTCTGGAGAACAGCGCGCAGACGTGGGCGGACGGGAACTCGAACAGCCACAGCAACGCAGGGCAAATGACTCCGTGCGAGGGGCCCTCAGGAGAGAACATCGCGAACGGATGGCCCACCCCCGCAGATGGGGTGAACGCCATGTTCACGTCAGAAGTTTCGGCGTGGGAGAGCAGCCCGATGAATGCATATCTGCAGGCTGCGGCTCACTTGACGGCCATTCTTTGGAAGACGGCGACTCTATTGGGGTGTGCGAGGGGGACAGGGAACTCATTCGACGTCTGCCGCATCAAGGGCAACGACGTGGCTGACTGCACGACTCCGAATAACATCATGAACAATCACGCGTGCTTCCCTCTGAACGTGATGCCGAAAGGAACAAAATCAGACGCCACGTGCTTGGCAGAGGCACAGGCGTGGGGCCTCGGTCAGCAGCAGTCGTTTGAATGTTTTTTTCTTTCTGTATGAAAAAGAATTCTGTATGAAAGTAAACGCTTGGCAGAGGCACAGGCGTGGGGGCCCCGGTCAGCAGCAGTCGTTTGGATTCTCCGTGACAGCGCGAATCTGCTTTTTCATGTACTCAGGAAGATGCAGTGTTGCAAATGCTGATTGATACTCGGGGTGTTGGCGTTCCTTCTTTTGGCTTTGTGCGTGTTGGTCTGGTATTTGTTTTCTTTTAGTAATACACTGTCTTCAGCCCGCTGTCTACCGATGCCGTGCTTCATCTTCCTTTCTCTCTCATTTTCATTCACAGCGTTTACTTTATTCTTACTCGTCTCTCTTTGGCGAGACAACCTTCTGTTGCCCCTTTCGTTTCCTTCTTGTTTGCTCTCCTTCAAAACCCTCTCTACACGCACGTGCCTCACTCATATATTAACATCCTGGGTTTGCTTTCTGTCCTGTCTTCCTCTTCTCCTGGCTCTCCCGCAGGCACTGGCAGCAGCACAGCAACAACCGCCCCTCCCTCCGCCCCTGCCTCGGGGGGGGCCGCCACTACCGCAGCCCCCACTGCTGGCTCCACCGCCCCGGTGGTGAAGAGAATAGGGAACAGCCAGATCTCTTCGGAGGACTTCACAGCGCCCCCCTCGGGGTCTTCCCCCACCTCCACCGTGACTCTGTCCACCAGTCTGAAGGAACAGGGACAGGCTCTCGGGAGTGAGAGCGAGAAGAGGGAGTTCGTGAAGGGAGTGGTGCAGTTGATTCTCGACCAGGGGGGGGCACAGGGATCGAGGCTCCAGACAGCAGACCTGCCCTTTCCCGAGACTGTCACTGAGACCCTATCGGAGGTGTCCATATTCTCCAGTGGCAGTGTGATAGACACCTCCGACGCTTCTCTGGGTCTGTCTCTCGAGTCAAGTGACAGCAGTGGGAAGAAGACTGGAGTCTACTGCCCCCTCACGAACCCGTCGGACAACGTGCAGTTGAAGCACGAAGGAGAGGATTTGAAGGTGAACAGGAACGCAGACGGGGTTTCATTTTCTGCCTCTGTATCTGGAGGGGAAGCGTCGGGAGACACGCAGACAGGGGACACGGTGGAGCTGCAGACAGCAGGGACTGACAAGGAGTTCGCGTTCTCGATGACGTTCGGGTCTGTCGTTATTTCCCTCGCAGCAGCAGAGGCGAGGACTGAGAGTCAATCGTTGGAAGCATGGGAGATTGCGTTGATTGTTGTTGGTGCCGTTGTCTTCATTGGCCTTGTGGGTCTTCTTGCTTGGCATTTAATCTCTTCCTACAGGAAGGGCGAGAGGCCGTTCGGGTTCTGCAGGGGGTGGGCAGAGAGAGTTGGACCCTCCAGATGGTGCAAGAAAGAAAGGGAGAAGGTGAAGGAGAAGAATGACAAGGGAAATGAAGGAAAGGGAGAGGGAGAAGACCGGCGCGCGTCTTATGAAGGCATCGCGAAAGTTGAGGGGGGCAAGGGGGACCAGGTCATGGAGGGGGAAGGGAAGAAAAAAACCGTCACAGTTGAGGAGGAAAACGTGAAATCAGTCCCCCCAGACTCTCAAAACAAGGTGGGAGGCAAGTCCTTTGACAGGGGTGTTTCTGAGATTGCATGTGAGTCCCTGGGGGGGTTTTGGGACAGCATCGAGCAGGACCCCGCCACCCAGGAGACGCCTGTGCGTCCCCCTGCGACTGTAACCTCTGTCTACCTTCGCAGTGCTTCGCAAGGAGCAAATCAAGGGGAGCTTTTCGCTGAATAAGTTGGAATGGAAAGAGACTACAATTGAGGAAAAGTGCTTCACTAATGGATTTAGGTGAATTGAAAAAACTTATTGGATCAATCAATTACTTTGTACGTATACCCCACGATGGGAAAGAAACAGATGTGCGCGCATAACTGTGTGCAACGCCATCACGGCTCAGTCACTGGTGAAATGATCATCGCAGATCAGAATTTGGAGACTAATTCGAATTACAAAGAATGAACACTCAATGATCTTCATTGTTTAGTGTGAAGGGTTCGGATTCCGAGTCATGTAAACATCATGTATTACTTGAGTTTTATAAGGATGAATGAATCGAGAAAGAAAGATAAACGCAGAGCTAGGCACAACTGGAAGCGCAGCATATTAATTGTTCCTGTAAAAGAATGAGTTAAAACTTAAGGATCAACTGTGATCATCAACTCCGAGTCCGATTAAGTGTTCAGACTAGTGTTCAGATTCTTCAGAATTTGCTAAAAACCTAGCTAAAATCCCATAAAATTAATCCGCTAAAATCCTAGCCTAAAAACCCTATAAAATCCTATAGCTACTACCTGCAGGGCATGTATAGTATACCTAGATGCATTTTGATAACCTGGTAAAGGTTCAACAAATTTGCCCCTGGTTTAGTAAAAAAACCCTAAGAGAAAAACTTGGTAAAAGGCGTTGCCGCCGCAGCACCGCGCCATTGTATGTTATATAGGGTGCCACGCGCAGGCAGGGGACCGCTGTGGCCCGTATACTAAGCACATGTCTTATGCATGCTTTACAACAGTTGAGTTAGTATGTTTTCAGTGCTTTGCACTATAGCAATAGAGTACGAATTAAGGCACTGAAATATTTAGGCCTATTGTGGACCGATAGCGGGACTATGATCATATAATATGATGATTATAGACAGTGGCTCTCTGTTTTTTTCATGTATGGAAAATAGCATTGAATGAAATTTTAATTAGTCTACTAATAGTTAGTCTACCTGGTAGTCTATACAAGAAATATCACCGAGCAACTCATGGAGCTAGTCATCGAGTTAGTTGAAGACTTAACTTGAAGTCCGTTTATGCAAACAATGCCAAACATCGTACACTCTTTCTTAGAGCTTTCATGCATGAAAAGCTGTTTTTCAGAGGTTCTGTAGCAGCTCACATATTGCCACGCAAACTCTTCATGCATGCAGCGATCATTGCACAGAGGCCTCCGGAGTCACGCAGTCAGAAAAGACATTCATGAAAAAAAGGAAACAATGCTCCTCTTTCATCTTCGAAAGGGAAGTGCTCATACAGATGTCAGATTGGTCCAGCCAAGTGTTGCCTTCACCAGTTGCTTGAAAGACCTCAAAGCAGAAAGGACGTCAATTGAAACACATCTACATGTATGCACGATTAGACCCCACCGGGCAATCACCGGAACGGTATGACGGCAGAACTCCCTCTTTATCTCTCAGCTAGGGTCTTTTCTTTTCTTAAATATTCTTCAAGTTTCTTCATGCACTGCATGAACAAAATCGCTGATTGTCATCTCTTTCGGGAGTCCCCGCGAGAGAACTGATTTCAACTTCGCAATTGTTGCAGCTATTTTTTTCCCTCTCGACAACCTCTCGTATTGCAGTCCCTTCCCTCCCTGCATCCCTGGTTGGTTTTCTCTTGGCCTTTTCATTTGGACAGAAAGAAATCCCGAATTAAAGGAAACTAGTCCTCCCGTCTCGATCCTGGAATCAGGACGCTAGCTGTGTTCACCTTGAGAAAATAGACGGACGGGTAGGAGATGAAGAAAGAAAGAAGGGCGTCCCGGTACATGCAATAAGAGAGGGAGGGCCTGAGGAGAAAGAGCGGAGAGAAAGCTAGGTCAAGTTCGTTCTCCACTCCAATCATAAGATGCACCACGTAGGAGAGAGAAAGAGAGAGTGAGATTGAGTAACGAAGCAAGGCAGAGAGAAGGGTAGAGGGGAGAAATCGAGAAAGAGTGAAGCCCCCTGCTCTAGCTACCTGCTCCGGACCCATACATGCAGATCAAACAGCCAAGCGAACCGTGACCCCACGATGAGGGCGCCAGTAGAGGCAGTTCCAGCACCTGAAGCAGAGACTCCAGGTGACAAAAATGACGGCAATGAGAAGAACCAGAAGAGCGATGATCCACCCGTCTGCAGAACGATCTTCTCTCTTCTCCTTTTCACTCTCAGCGTTCTTCTGCTTCTCTCCCTCTTCATCGGTTTTGCCCTTCTCGGACTCTCCCTTTCCTCCCGTCTCTTCCTTCTCTTCTCCCTTTCCCTTTCCCCCTTCTTTCTCTTCCTCCTCTTCCTCAGCACTTCCGCATGCCTCAGTCGCAAATGACACCACGAAAGGGGAGCACGTTCTGCCAGTCGAAAGAAAATCGGGTCCTTCCGTGAGAGGATCCTTGCTTCTTCCGAGAGGAAGACAAGTAGACGTGCTTCCACACCACCCGCACGCATCATCAGATGATGCACAGGCCTTGCAGTTTTTGTGCCTTACACAGACCTCAGGGCACTTGCCGGCATCTCCCCAAACATAGGGAAGGAAGTTGAACGAGAAGGGGGTGGAATGGGGGACGCAGAGGTTCTCAGAAGGCGCAAACGCGCAGTCCTTCCGTGCCACACACGCCGTGCAGCCTCCGTCTCTTCCCGTCTCGGTGCATGTTGGCTCAACTTGAAGAGGACATTCGAAGTTCTCATTCGAAAACTCGGAGGGACACTCAGTGGAGGCTCTGCACCGAGATCCAATTGTGGTCTCTCCAGACAAGGGCTCCGTGTGGTTGCACCACACACACCCTTGCTCTCTCCTGTCCCATGACATACACTCTCTGCATGTTGTTGCTGTCCGACAGACGTCCTGGTTGCCGCACTGGGGA
Organism: Chromera velia; assembly: GCA_018398765.1. Classification (NCBI taxonomy): domain Eukaryota; family Chromeraceae; genus Chromera; species Chromera velia. Next base: position 40,271 of record JAHBMJ010000174.1, on the reverse strand, counting down.
CTGTCGTGGTGTGCGCCTATGGGGGTGTCGGGGGAGTGGGCCCAGAAGGCTCCCTTCAGACTGCTCCCTGTGTCCGGGGGCAAACGACAGGAGGAGAAGGGACCCTCCTCGTCTCCCCTCACGCAGTCACTCACAAGACCGTGCTTTTCGGTTTCATACTCACAGGCAACACACTTGGGATCCGATGTGCAGGCAGAGAAGCTGCCTTTGTCCTGCATCATGTGGAGTTTGGACTTGAAGCCCTTTGAAGCACATGAGTCGCATTCTGCCTTCTCAGCAATGGTGTACTGGCACACATGTTCTTCATACTCGGGCTCTCTTCTATCTGCTCTCCCAGCTTTCCCCCCGATGCCCCCCTTTGCCAGGACGCATCTCTCAACTTTCGTCCTGTTGGCGTTCAACCTCTCCCCCACACACCAGGTGCAGTCTGCGCTGTTTTCTTCCAGACAGGCGTCGCAGTCAGAAATGGAGTGGCAGTGCGGCTCGCAGTCACGGAAAGAGAACGCGCCATCTCCTCTGCAACCGTTGAGCATGGAGGTGCTGGCCTCCACGCACTCATTCAGCCCTGAGGACCACCCACACGCAGGATCCTCAGCACAGGCCCTGCAGGACTTGTAGAAGGAACACTGCTGAGTGGGGGTGTGGGGACACTGGTCTGATGTCTCAAAGAGGCAACCGACGGTGGAGGCGGGGCACGAGCCCAGACTGCCCCCCTGGGTCAATTCGACGCACTTTAGCTCGGCTGCGTCCCAGCCACAGCTGCAGTCAATCAGAAGCAGAAGGAGAAGGAAGTGAGGGGAATAGAAGCAAGACAGCTCGGGCAATCAAAGCATGCATGGAAGAGCAGCAAAGGAAAAAGAACAGAGGACACAAGCTGCCATCCCTCCGTCTGTTCTTGTCTGAACGCAGGTGCATATGCATTCTATCACGCAAGCGTATAATTATGTGCAAGCTCCAGTTTCCCCCCCCCCTCGAGGGACTCCATACCAAAGAAAAGTTCGGACACTATCGCATCTCTGCATTACACACACATGACTCAGGCAGGCCCGTCCACCGTCCTCACCCTTTCTGAGCCGTGCACCCCGAGCACATTGTGAAGGAGGAGCATCGTTTCTCTGGGCACTTGTCGTCGTTTTTGCTCTTGAAGCAACCGATGCCGTGAGCACAGTCCTTGCAGAGGCCCACGAAGCTGTCACCCTCCATGCAGGTCTGGGAGGACGCACACCTGCAGGCAGGCAAAAAGAAAGAAAGAAAACAATCGAGACCGAGCAGCAAGGTACAAACAACCATCAGCTTCTGACATGCGCAGTCTGACATCATCATGACACATCATGGCACAATCTTCTATGGAGAAGCACGACCTCTCTCAACCTCCAGGAGAGGATGCCGAAAGAGGCGACAGAATCATCAATAGAACAAAGCTAGGTACAGAATCATCGATAGAACAAAGCTAGGTGCACTGGTGGGAGGGACACCAGAAGAGACAGTGCACGGGACGGAGAGACCCCAACGATGCGACGACCAAATTTGCACAGAGCATCTTGGGCCAGTCAGAGAGGAACCACCCATTTATCCCAATGGGGGGCAAACCAAACAAACAGAGACGTACAGGATGCACTGACTGACCACCCACAGCCTCTGTTCCCTGCGCACGCGGAGCACGTGTCGAAGTCAGAGCACCTCACTGCGGGGCAACTCTGGCTCGGTTCCTTCCGCAGGCACCCCTGCCAATTGGAGCATTTGGAGGCCTTTACCCCCACGCACATGTCTCCAAAAGAGCTGGAAGGCCCGCAGGTGCCCGTCTCCGCACACCACCCGCACCCCTGACCGCTCCTCACGCAGTCGTCGCAAGTGCTGCCGCTACACACTCTGCAGGTGTCCCTCAGCCCCGCCATCCCACTCGATCCCGAAGTTCCAGCACTCATCCTTCGAGTAGCCGCTGTCGGCCGTCGGACCGAAGGAGTCGCCTGCAAAGAGGGGGGTGGGGGGAGAAGGGAGAAGGGAGACGGGGAGACGGCTCTTCTGATTGCAACACCAAGAAGGAAACAGCGATTTGAAAACAAAGCTCCCTCAACCACCTCACCTGCGACACACACTCCAGTCTTCCCATCACCGTACCAGCCACAGCCGTCAAAGGTGCTTCTGCTCTGCCTCAGGCACTTGTCGCAGCTTGTGGCACTGCAAGAGTCTGTGTGTGCAGAAACCGTCAAGGTTCCCAATAGGAGACACAGAAAAACGGCAGACGACGGAATCCTCATGTCGCGTCAGAGAGAGCCTTCTAATACAACTAAAGAGGATGATAGAGAGAAACGGTTTCGTCAGAGAGGCGCAAAGGATTTCAGTCGTAGGAGTCAAAAGGGAAGGTCTCTCCCTTGAAGTCGTCGCAGAAGGTTTTCAGAAGAGTTTGGACGATCTTGTCCATCGATGGATGGAGCAGAAAGCTTGGTTGAAGATCGATCGACGCAGCAGAAGAGCCAAAGAGGGTGGCACGCTGGGTCAACGAGGGAGTAATGAAAGAGGAAGAAAGTGAATGGAAGAGGACAATAATGGAGGACAGGCTGGAGAAGCTCGAATTAAGATCGACATTCATCGGTGCATGGTGTTTCTTAATAAATTGTGTTGCAAGACGCGGGGCGGCCGGCCCCGGAAAACCTAGCACGAATGGCGCGCGGAAAGCGACCCGCTCCGCCCGCGCCCGATACCATGCACAGGATACCCCGCCCACGGTATACCGCGGGGCATGATGGGGCATGCATGTGACGTTAATGTCATGTGTCAGGGGCGTACAAGGCTCTAGAGATAGAATACGAACCCTAGCAGTGTGGTGATGATGATGGAAGTATCAATCCAACGACCGGTCTAGAGGGAGTTCCTCCCTAGAGTATCTGACAGCCATGACTCATGTCAATCATACTGCTTCCAGACCTGCTCTTACTTGGCTACAGAACGCATGCTTTACTACATGTATTGTTCAGTACACAAACGCATGCGCTCATCAATCCTGCACCCAACTCCGTGCGAGCAGCCCATCAAGCACCTCAGTACCCCACAAGCCAGACTTCCTGGCAAGCACCTCACACATGCCTGCCCACCAAACCAACGTCCACGCTTGGTTCACTTCTTTAAGCTCTACCTCACACATGCTCGCTCATAGGGCGAGTGATTGGGAAAATCTATATAACAACAACTCCAGACACTCTGACAGATGGTTCTTGCTTAAGACTCTCCTTGTGCAAGTCTTCTCTCGCTTCGACATCGATCCGCACTTCTGCGATCTCATCTCGGCGCATCTCCAAATTGGTATACAAAAGGCGTCCGAAGCTTCCCAAGCACGCACAAGCGAGATCAAAGATTCATTCAAGCGGCTTTCGCATCCAATGTAATGCGAACGCAAAGCATTTATACGTGCGACTGTCTCAGGGGAATCAAATGATCTGTGGCTGGATGCACTCTGTTTCTCTCTCTCTCTTTGTGTGTTTATACTGGGGGAATTCAAGACAGCACGTGCAGCACCCAGCCCACAAACACACATGCAGACACCGGGTCAACTCGAGTCACAATACATGGCTTCTTTGATCACGATCGTTTCCTTCCTTTAGGTAGACACTGAGTAGGTATCACACTATGCAGCCTGTCATAAATATAGAAGGCACACACAATGCGGCCACTGCTGTGTACGCTCTGGGTACTCCCCCCATACGACACACACACACTCAGTTTCTCTCACACAAGAGGCAGCAGCAGACAAAGCATAAAGAACTCTACCGCGTGCACTCAAAAGACTCGAGACTTTGGACTCTCTGGTGAACTCACTTGCATAACTGAGCAAACAAGTCAATTCAGAGATCAACCGAAGAATTGTTTTCCAGCCAGACATGAATCGAATCAATCACACAGAAACAGAGAGCGACTCAAGGCACACACATTCAGAATAAAAGAAACTGGGGTGGTGCGCTGGCTTATATATGGATGCCATTCGCAGGGTTTGAGTTTCTGATACGAATGACCGAAGCGCTTTCCGCCCGCCAGCCTATAACATACAAAAAGTACGCTGCACGTTCACCCCCAATGCTCCTCACAGCGACTTGACGCAATATGTTAAAACTGCCTGAATGACCATGGTATTTTTGGCTACTCTGCAATCTGATGATTGACCTCTTCCTTCTCTGCTCTTCACAGCGGCCACCTGTCTGAAAAAAGATAGCCAAACCTCACAATTGAATCTGTGTCCCAACTGCATACCAGATTCAAACACATGAACGCTCAGGAGACTCTCTCTTACGAGGTGACCCTTCAAGAGCACAGGTCGACACGACTGAAATGTACTGCATGCACACCGCTTCCTTATTGAACTACGCAGTTGTTCTCTCTATATATGCAGTGAATACAATGAGTATACTCGATCTCTTATGGGCTTCCACCTCTCCGCTGTGTTAAGTCACCCCATGTATCGATCACAGTTTCTCATTCAGACAGCTCAATGGGTTCTTCTCTGACGTATGCCTTTTCTATACAGGAAAATCAGTGAAGCTCTCTTTTCTTTTCAGAGATTAAGAAAAAGAAAACAACAACTACAGATCGACATAATCCTTCATTCCCGGTAACAGACCAAGCTCTCACGTTCTGCATAAATGGTTATTGCCCGTTACCCTTGGATCCTGCACAGCTTACCGCAGCCTGGCCAGCTACGGGGCCAGAGAACTGCACAACATCTTGAACAGTCCGACCGAAGTCGAACGCAGTGTACACCACTCTCGAAAACAGCAGAACATTGGAGATCTAAGGTGTCGATCATTCACCTTCCTCTCCTTTCTTTCTTTCCTTCTCTTCTTTGTTTGCAGAGTGTCTGATTCTCTTTGCTTTGCTCCCAACCGATTAAATAATTTTTTCTTTCCCTCTTTCTTTCTCTATGATGCCCTTCTAAGCCTAGACGAACAGAGAAAAAGGTCAGAGAACAGAAAAAGAGAAAACATATTCACCCTCACCACCTTGTCTTGCCTCCTGTCTCTCTCCTCTCCTTTAATTCTTCTTCCCTTTTCTTTTCTCCCCAACCATCTTCATCCCCCATTCATCTTTCATAAACAGGGAAAGCAATTAGTCAGAGAGATACAGAGAGACAAAAGGATCCACTCAAACAAACACTTACACCAAACACCCTCACATATCTCACCTCCGTTCGCTCCTTTCACCTGTCATCTCCTCTCTCCTCTCCTTCTTCTTTCATTCTCTTCCTCCCAACTACCTTCTCACATCATCATCACTCAATCATCCTTTCTGAATAGAAACAGAAGACAGTTGGAAGCAGTTAGAAAGAGGAATGTAAGACAATCCGACCAGATACCAACACAGTGTCATACACCTCCTTCACCTCTCACATACACACCTACCTCCCCCCAAAATAAATTTCCCAAATCAAAGCCCACAACCAAAAGAAAACAATCCAAACAATCCACTGACTTGCGAATGTCTTGCTGCCGCGGTACCCCATAGTACTACCAAGCGTTTAGAACGCGGTACAGACAAGTGCGAACAAAAATAAGAAGGCCACACATACCCTCAATCACCCCAACCAACCTTCCACTCCACAAGATGCTCTTTTTCCTTCCATCCCCAACAACACAAGCAATGAAGAGCATCTCCTCCATCATCTGGGCACGTTCTTTATAGGCCTGGACACCTCATGCTTCATTGCAGTCCCAATCAGCAGAGATGGCAGTCAGTCTTCAAGTCATTCAATCAGACTAAACGGTCTCCTTCCTTATGCAAGCTTGTTCTTCTGGACCCTCATCTCAAATGGGTCAGCAACCTTGAGTTCTGAGGACTCCCTCCAAGTGATAAGAACAAGAAGAAACAACAAACTCCATGATATCTGGAAAAGAGTCTCAAGTCCGCCACAACCCTCGGCTCGAGAGCAAACAACAGAAAAGAGACGAAAGCTCTCTGAGCTCTACAGACTTTTTCACTTTGAGGCAGGCACTGTGTACTATACAGCACAGACCATACCCATAGTGGTTTAGATTGGTTGTCCTATCTGCCTCTTCCTTTGCTCAATGAAGTTTCTAGAGCCGCACCAACACTGCTGCCCCGTGCAACCAGAAGCCTCTGCTAACCACTTGTCAGGGGCGTACAGGGCTCTAGAGATAGAATACGAACCGTAGCAGTATGGTGATGATGATGGAAGTGTCAATCCGTCGACCGGTTTAGACGGAGTTCCTCCCTAGAGTATGTGACAGCCATGACTCATGTCAATCATGCTGCTTCCAGACCTGCTCTTACTTGGCTACAGAACTTGAACGCATGCTTTACTACATGTATTGTTCAGTGCACAAACGCATGCGCTCATCAATCCTGCACCCAACTCCATGCGAGCGGCCCATCAAGCACCTCAGTGCCCCACAAGCCAGACTTCCTGGCAAGCACCTCACATCATACACCCTCAATCATCAATGTCATGCATGATACCACCTCCGCTGGCCTTCGCTACGCTCCTGCCAGTGCGGCATGCCAGAGCGCAGTAAAAGAATAAACCAAATTTTTTAATACATATTTTTTAAAATACGTTGGCTTGTACATTAGATATGTTATAATGTGATCAATCACCAATCATATGTTCAGCTAGGTCGACATTGACTGATATGTGGTATACTAGGTGGTATATTATCAAGTATAAAGCGTTTGTGTAAGGGTTCTTTCAAACTAATCACTTACAAGGTAACAATTTATGCCATCAACACAACTTATTAAGGAATTGAGAGAAGCGGTACAACACTTGCAGGCGGAACAGGGCTAACCAAGCAGGCCTACCGACAGTTCAGCAAGGAAAAAGTACTTCGGTGAAAGGACACCGAAAGAAAGAAACGGGCAGGCGCCCATGCACGGCTCACTCCAGGACTCACTGCATGCCCGAGTTGAGAGAAGACAACGAACGAGAGGAGAGGAAGGACACCCTTTCCAGAGGCGAAATTGTACGTCGACTCTTGCCTCCATGCACCCACGAAGGTCCAAGTCAACCAAACAAACTTCCATCAACCCAACCCCACCCGAGGAATCCATCCATCCATTCACAGACCCTCATTTCAATGAAATGCAGAAGACCCGGCACTTCACGTTCTGCCGTCGTCTCATATTCCAAATTGTCCTAAGACATTAATTATTCTCCTTCCAGAGAGGAGAGCAGAGGAGAGGAGAGCAAAAGGAGGTGAGAGAAACCCCGAAGAAAAAGGATTGAAGGTGAAGCAGTCGGTCAGTCAGTCCGTCGACAAACGAACCAACGTAAAAAGGAATGGAGAGGAGAGGAGAGACCAATGGAGGAGAGAAGGAAGGAAGGAAGGACTCAAAGGCCATCCATCCAACCATCGATTGAAGATAACCAAGGGAGGGCTGTCATTCTCTGTCCTCCTCGATCTGTCTGACTCTATTGCTCCCTCTCTCTCTGTGGGTATTCATTCATTTATACAGAGGGAAATCGAGAATGAATGAATGAACCGAAAAAGAGGCAAGTCGAAACGGAGGCAGTCTCATCTATTGAGTGAGGCAAGAGGATAGAGAAACGGAGCGACCAGAGGTAGAGCCAGAATACCTGCCGCTTCCCTGTCCAAAAGCCCTTTCTCTCTCTGTCTCCCTCCCTCCTTCTCATGGAACTGCTCTTTGTTTCTTTCTTTCTTTCAGCTCTCCCTCCCCTTTCTTCCTTCCGTCCTTTTCCTCCAGTCCTTCTCTTCCTTCACCTCAATACCTTCCCCTATCATCTGCATACCCGTTCACCCTCTCCCTCTCATCCCCCGTCGTTGACCTCTCTGCCCTGTCGAACGCATCCGTCCTCCTTGACACCTCCTTGCCCCCTCTGTCGTCTCTGTCGTCGTATCTGCACTCAAGGAGGGAAGGGAAGAGAAGGAAATGCGGAGAGGAGAGGAGAGGCAGGGTGGGCGGAGAAAAGAAGGAAAGACGGAAAGGCTTTCGAAAGGCAACAAAAAACCAACGGGGGCAAGATGAAGTGGAAAAAATAAGATTGAGTCAGTCCGTGGGAGACGGAGGGAGAGGGACAAAACGTCGAGGGAAAAGGATTTCATTGGGCTATCTTTTCTGGTTCTCTTTCTCTCTCTCCCTCCCTCTCCCTTTCTTTTTGTGTGAGTGAGTGCGTGTGCGCGTGCGTGTATACATGCAAGCTGTTGCACAGTGGGTTGGTGCACAGAAGCCACTGAGAGGCCTCCACAACTAACCCGAACCCCCCCCCCCAAAGAGTATCAAATGATCACAAAGAGTTGTACAACCACGCGGCAGTCCTTTGTCTCTCAGCACTGCTTCCTTGATTCTGCCGCCTCACCTCGCTCACCTTCCTCCTCCGTAGTCTCTCCTGCTGTCTCTGTCTCTGTCCATGTCTCTCTCCCTGTCCCTCTCATCTCTCCTCCCGTCTCTGCCGTCTCTGTCGCCACCCCCTCCCCCTCTGGAGGAAGGGAAGCGGTCGTAGGAGGGGGAGCGCCGACGGGGAGAGGGGTCGGGGGAGTCCCGTCTGCACCCATCGTCCACTCATTCATTCATTCAGCCATCACTTCGTTTCAACTGAATCAATCAACGTTTATTCATGTATTTCGTCAATGTGAGATCAACACGCATACATGTGTGTGCGTGTGTGCG
>JAHBMJ010000174.1:13646-31325 GCA_018398765.1 Chromera velia | reverse complement strand
GGGGGGGGGGGGGGGGGTCGAGAAGGAAGAAACATGTCGGGGAGGGAGGGAGGTCAATCAATGCCTCGACCGACCAATGTGCCCACCCAATCAATCAATGCCTCGACCGACCAATGTGCGACAAGACATCAGTGAGAGAAGGAAGGGCTTCACAGGGAAAAAGCGAGGGAGGCGCGCCTACAGCCAGCGAGGGAGGGATGAAGAACAAAGAGAGAGAGAGCCCTGACCGAGCTAGACCGAGAGAAGAGGTACCGGGAGAAAAGAGAAGAGAGGAACGAAACATGAGAGAAGGTGAAAAGTAGAGGCAAGGAGAGGAGCAGGGAGGAAAAGAAGAGGGAATTAGAGGGAGAAAGTCTCGTCGCAGTTTGATCCACAAAAGAGGAAGGAAATGGATCATTGATTGATTACGTGACTCGGAGTGAGCAGGTGTGTGTTTTATCAAGAAGCAAGGACAGGACCACAGGAAGGAAGGAAGAAATGAGCGAAAACAAGCGGCGTCAGAGAGAAGATTATTTGTGTTGTCGTCAAGGTCTTCCTTCCCTTCCGTCTGCGGAGGGGCCTGCCTTCTGACTCCCCCCCCCGGCCTCCGAAGAGGAAGAGAGAGGAGAAAGAAAGAAACCCGGAACGATGTCCGCATCGTCTCATCATACCGCCGTTTTGATCGATCCAGCCATTAATTGCCTCACTGACTGACTGACTGAATGACTGACTGATTCATCCACTCACTGCTGATCCTCATTTACTTGCTTCAACACCTTTTGACCAACTTCCGCAAAGCGGTCTGGCTGCCTGCCTGTCTGTCCGCTAGCTTCCTCATCTTCCTCCTTTATCCTGTCCCTGCTTTTGTTTGATGAGCGCGACGAAGAAAGAGGAGAGAGAGAAAATGACAAGCTGAACTACCTTGTGTCACCACTCGAGCCAGAGACGTGGAGATTGTCTATTTCATACACATCTTTTGGCTCTCCCGACAAATAAATAAACACACGGACGGTCCTTGCATCGATCTACATTTTCTGACTGACTGACTGAGAGCCTGCCTGATCACTCATTGTCTGTCTGTCTGTCTGATTGACTGACCTTCGATCATCGTATCTTCCCCCCCCGTATCCTCTGTCCCTGTCTCTGTCCCCGTAGCCCCCCCCATCTCTGTAGTCTCTCCCGTCCCTCCCCCAGTCACTGCGACCGTACCCTCCCCCACCCCCTCCGAAGCCGCCTCCACGGCCGCCCCTGCCGCCCCGGCCCTCGGACTTCGCCAACTCGCACCGGATGCTGTTCAAATCACATCATCATCAGGCAAGCAGGGAAGGAAAAAGAGGGCAGAGAAAATCGATTCATTCATTCATTGCCTCAGGGGAATCCGTGCATTCAGATCAGAAAGGAGAGATTCACCTCAAGGCTCATTTTGTTTTTTGTTTTTACATCCATCCATCCATCCATCCATCCATCCATCATTCAGACACGCAGGCAGGCCACCTCATTCCATCCTTCCATTCAGGTCGCCTCAATCCCACGCAACCCTCTGCAAGCAACCGCGACGGACTTCTTTCTACTTTGATTGAAGCATGGCAGCAGAAGAGTGACGAGATGCGGCGAGGCGAGGCGACGAACTCCCAGCGGAGTGAAGAAAGAAGCGAAAGGAGTCAACTTGAGCCAGCCTCCCATGCAGCCTTCATGTGGCAGGATGATGTGCTGGGGGGACGGCGACGTCTCTCTCTCTGTTGTCGCGTAGAGAGAGTAGTGAAGAGAAGAGTCGAGCGACGATGGTTTTCTTTCATTCCTCGCTTTGCGTCGCGTTGAGTTGCGTCACGATGCTTCGCTCGCGGGTCGTTGGGTTGAGAGCAGAGTGCGACCGATTGAAGGAAGAGTCGGTGGTCGGTCGGTCGGTCGGTCACGCGTGTGTGCAGTCAGTCGATCGATCAAGTGGCGATATGTCAAGGCGAGACGAAACGAGACGGGAAGAGACGCGAGTGAGGCGCCGTTATGTTTCTTTTCGACGAAGCGTGGAAGAGCCTTGCAGCGCTGTGGTGGGTGAGACGAAACGAGACCAGACGAGACGGGTCCTGTGGTAATGCAAAGAAAAGGGTCGACCCATTTGATGAACAAAAAAAAAAGGGGGGGGGGGAAAGAGCGGCAGGGGAAGGAACTCAGTGAGTGAAACCTCGGTGAGAGCCATTCCTCTTTTTCGGTCCGTCTTTTGCAACTTGGGAAGAAAGAGAGAGAGTGAGAGAGGGAGATAAGGGAGTGAGTGAGGACCTAGCTGTCTGCATTGGCGACTCGGGTCTGAACCTCAGTCCACCTTTCTGACTGCCGCAGGGCCAGGCAGATCGGTAGGTCATAGACAGGAAGGAAGGAATCAGCAGACGTTCAGGAAACTTCTTCTTGACTCTCTCTGTGTCTTCTTATTCTTCTACTACTTGTTCTTCTTTCTAAACTCTGTCCTCTCCATCTATCTTTCAATCTGCTGACTGAGTGCCTGCTCCACTGCCTGGTCGCTCACTCAAGTGACTGACTGACTGACTGACTGTTTGGACCCAATCCTCTGTCCGTCCATTTCCTTGACGGCGTCGGCGGCGTCGCGTGCGTCGTCGAATGTCTGCATTGGGGAGGTTGGGGAGGCACGGGGGTGGAGAGACGGAGAAAGCCTACGAGAACACATTGCACATTGCTTTGGGGAAAAGAAGAGTGAGGCAAAGAGAACACACGCAGACAAAGGTGGAAAGGGAGGAGGACAGGAAAGGAAGGGCCTTTCCGGTATGCACTTCATCACTGCATTTTGGCTCCCCCCCGGAACAGTTCCAAGGACACAGTGAACAGGAAAGCCGACCTCCGTCCATGCACAAACAAGAAAGCCGACCTCCGTCCATGCACAAACAAGACTTCCCTCCTTCCATGCACAAACAAGACTTCCAGCAATCAATCCACTCTTTCTCCTTCCAGGCCCCACCCCTACAGTAACCCCCCCCCCCAAAAAAAAGAATGAAAGACAGGACAGGCCACGAGGGGTCTTCACTTCTAAATACGCACAAGAGACTCCTTCTGTCCCTTCCTTCCCGAGTCCCTTGCAGTCTACACACAAGAAGAAGAGCAACACCTGGCAGAAAGGAAACTGACCACAAAAGCGAAACCGGGAGGGGTACGAGCCACCCACACATTGGCGACATGACCTGTGGGAGGGAAGAGAAGAGAAAAAGGGGGGAACCAACAGAAAGAATCACATCATTGCAGACGTGTCATATTATTCATTTGCCCGGAAGGAAGTTACTTCTTTTGTCTGCAAATGTCGGCAACACACCCTGCACTTGCTCCCTTCTTCTGTCAAACAATCCGTCCCTCTACCTCGTCTTCTGTCGAACGAACAGAAACAAACGGGGCGAACGTGAGAGGTGTTCCTGGAGACGATCTGAGAAGACTCACACAACGCTTCTCTTCTCCTTTTTGACAGCTATATTTTTGGAGAGAAAACAAACACCACGCACTGTCACACAGGCAACAAATTGATCAGCCCTTTTCATCCAGAAAAGAAAACAGAAGGCAACACCGACACGACATTCTCACAAACGAACGAACGAACAAACGAACCAAATCTGCTGAAGGGATGCTCCAGGTCTCTGGGAGTCATGGAAGGGTCCAGATTCCCTGCAAGAATGAATCATGCCAGCATTATATATGCATATTGCAAACGGAATCATCAGAGGCAACCATATACGATGGAAAGTCCCATCCTGCACGAGCAAGTAGATGAGTCTAAAAACACAAAACGGCCGCAGAACTTCGAGTAGGCGGGCAAAAAAATGTGTGAATGTTCTTTCTCCCGCAACTGACCAATGTACAGTTTTCTGCCCTCATCCACCATTTTGGGCTACCCACAAGATTCCAGATGACAAAGCTTGAAAACGTGAACCTCGAGATTTGGTCTGCTTGCAAGAGACTGGTCCGCCGTCAAAGCTGATCGTGCAGGAAAGAGACGAGCAACAATGTTCTTGCAGATTGCTCACAAAACAAACGCGGGAGCTCGCGAGCGGATTGAGCAGACAATGTGGAAACTGGCTGTTCACAGAATGCCCATAACAGGAGTGTGCATGATGGAGTGCGTTCTTCAGAAACGGGAGAGCTAGGAGCTCAGGCTATCGATTGAAGAAAATCGAAAAAAAAGTGCGTGAAGTCGCTGCATGTGAACCGCTGCCCGCTGAAAAAAATTTCGTTTGCCTCGATCGGGCCATCTCGGGCCACTCGCAAACTGCATGCATGCCCCGGAAAGTTGCCGGTATAATTGTGGGAAAGAGCCAACGTGCAGGAACTTCGCTTTCACGGGCCTATATGCGCCATGCAAATTAAAGCATGCATGGTCCCGCGCATGGCTTTGCGGGACCATGCATACCCTTCTCAGTCTGAATTTTCAGCTTTCTTAATTCAGGAACTTTCTGCCTCCCCCCCTCTCTCAGTCCGACGACGATCCTCGAAAGCTTTCCGTCCGGACGAAGCTACCGCCTCAATTGGCGACACAGAAAAGCCCCTGAGCTCTCCTCATCGTCTCCCTCGTGGTTTCTTTTTCTGTTTTCAACTCTCACATCAACCAACAAAGAAGACTTTGAAGATGTTCAAGACGATCCTTGCCGTCGCTGCTCTCGCCTTCACCCAGTCCCTTGCCTTCGTCCCGACTCCACTGACACAGTCAGTAGATCTCTCTTTCTTCCCACCTCGAGCAGAATCGGCCGCCAGTTGTTCTTTGGTTCTGTCGACAATGTTCATCTTGTCGTGTCTCCCCGTCTCTTCCTCCCGTCTCCCTTCTTGGTTCGGTCTGTTCTGCAGGCTGAAGGCTAAGAAGTCTCCGAAGACAGAGCTGAGGGTTAGCGCATTCGACAACGCCCCAGGCGCCACCGCACCTTTCGGGTTCTGGGACCCTCTCGGCATCTCCAACGGCCTGACCCCCCAGGACAAGAAGTACAAGTTCATGAGAGCAGGAGAGATCAAGAACGGCAGACTCGCCATGCTCGCCATTCTCGGATACGCTCTGCCCTAGTCAGTCAGTCAGTCAGTCGATCAGTACGGATGGGTCCTTAGCTCTCTTGTCCTCTCTTTGCACTTGGTGCACTCCCGTCTCCCGTTTCTTGTGTCGGTCGCTCTCTTGTCTTGTCTCGTCTTGTCTCCCGTACCCTCCCGCACTGTCTGGTCCCTTTGTTTTGCCCTGCTGATGACTGCATGGCTCCATCGCTGGCTGTTTGGATGGATGTGTGGGCGGGTGGGTGCAGCTACTACAAGTTGGAGAACTTCCAGGACGTGCGGCCCGGCTTCGACGCCCTGCTGGACCTCCCCGGCCTTGTTATCGGCGCGATCTTCTTGACCATGGGTTTCCTGGACTACAACATCTTCGGCGAGAGAGGGATGGCACCCGAGGGAGAGTATGAGGGATCTCTGGGAGGTTTCTTCTGGAAGGGTCCTGAGGACGCAGAGGAAAACCTGTCAGTCGAAATATTGAAGGCAGGAAGGGATTCAGGAAGGGAGGGAGGGATTCAAGGTCTCTCCCTAGCTCTCTCTTTGTTTGGCCAGCCTGTCTTTGTCACTGTGTGTCTTTTCGTTCCCTCAATTTCTTTAGATAGGTATCATTCTCATCCCTTCAACCAAGTCGCTCTCTTTCTGTGCGACCTTCGCCCCTTCCCTTTTTTTTTTTTGCGGAACCCGTGAGAGGCATGCAGGCATCTGCAGGATCTGTGAGCGGTCTTTGTCTCTCTCTAGCTGCCCTTCTCCGGCCCTTTTCCATTTCTCTTCGCACCACATGCTCCTCTCCCTTTCCTTTCCTTCCTCCCCCTCTCTCTCTCTGTGTGTGTGTGTGTGTGTGTGTGTATGTGCAGGGCGATGCAAAACAGAGAGATCAACAACGGGCGCATCGCCATGATTGGCTTCATGGCCATGCTCGCGCAGGACCTTGTCACAAACGCCGACTTTCCCTTCACCGAGAAGGTCTAAAAGAGAGGAGAGAGAAGAGAGGAGAAAGGAGCGGAAGAAATCACTCCTGCCTGCTTACTCCTCCGTCATTGCGTACATCATCATCCATCCTCATGTACTCCTGCTCGGATGGATCTGTTCTCGATCTGTCATGTTGGGTTTTCTTTCTGTGTAACGATTGATTGACTGAACAAAGGAGCGATTTAACGGAAAGAAGAGAAAGAACGAAAGGTCACACACACGATAAAATCTGTCTCGTTGGGTTGTCTGATTTTCTGGTTGTGTGTGTGTGTTGCTGATGTAGCATTCCCTGCATCCGATCTTGACTTGAACTCCCTCGACGGAAGGATTTCCTCTCTGACTGATCTCTGGGTATCTTGTGTGGTCTGCGTGCCTGCTGATTTTGCCTGAAGGTCTTTGAGGGTCCATCCGAGAGGGGTGTGGAGAGGAAGGAAAAATGCCACGCGAGAGGTCGAGAAAAAAAGAACAGGAGGAGGCCCTAATTGCATGATGTCTGAAGAGGAAGAGAGCAAAGAATGCTGACTGTCTCTGACCTGTGCATCTGATGCAACAACGGTACGTGTACTGCTGTCTGTCGGTTGTTCTTGAATGTCATGTCTTATTACCATGCCTTGGGGTGTTGTGTCTCGTTCGCTGCATGCTCAGCCTTGCTTTACCTTTGCTTCGCGCGTGTCTCGCAGCTTTGCCGATGTGCGCTTTGCTTTTTCTTTTTGTTTGTTCATTCAATTCTTCACGAGTCTTGAATGACTAGAAAAGCCTGCCCGCATGTAGCCGCACTTACTCACTCACTCTTCGAGTTTGGTCTCCTCTCTGTCAGAGAGAGAAGAGACAGCTTGCTTTACTTACTTTGTACTTCTTCTCTTCGTACCCACACGGAATTTCTTCGTACCGCCCGCGAGGGACTGATTTCTTCGTACTGCCTGTCTGTGTATTTGATTGATTGAGACTTGTCGGTCGGTCTGTCGGGTTTGTTTCCGACAACGCGAGACCGCAAGCATGATCTGATCGAAAGCAGAAAAGAAGAGGGAGGAAAGATGAATGCAAAATTATGTTCCGTACTTGTCCATCAAGTCGTTCCTCGCTCGCATTCACTTCCTCTCTTTGTATGCGTATGAAGGACTGAAGAGAACAGACCAGCGTTGTCTGGATGAAAAGAAAGAAGACTGAAAAGAGGGAATTAAGGAAAGGAGTCCTCTGGAGACTTAATTGAGTTAATTCTCTTTGTTGGTTGGTTGTTTCAGTTCTCAGAGCAAAACGAACGAAAACCAACGATGCGTTGCTGTGTGGTGTACTGATGGCGCAGCCAACCACCACGCAGAAAACTAGGCAGAACAGAAAAAGACACAATCAAGTGAAATAGATCTGTCGTCTTTTCTCTCTGTTGCGTTTCAGAAGGAAAGAGAGATGGACGGTCCGGGAGCTGCATCGGGGCAGCAGACGGAATGATGAACTTCAGAAGAAGGAACTTGAATCCTCCACTCATACCAATCAAGGCACCTCGTTCGTTTTACGTGTTCATGCATGGCCGTGCGTTCATTCGCAATTCATGGGAAGCAGAAACACGAATGACTCGCTGTATTTTTCGGTTTCGCTGTTGATTGAAATGATTGATCTCTCGTCCCCTCATGTTCTGTTGTTTTCCCTTCCGTCGGTTCGATCGCTGATTCAACTAAGAGCCTGACGTTGAAGGGATGCCCCGATTATCCATCCCTCGGCTGGCTGGCTGCCAGTGGCTGCCGGGTCGATCGGTCGACAGAAATGTGAGTGCATGAGTGTGTGTGGATGGGTGGGTGGGTGGGTGAATTAATATGCAGGTGAATCGACGCGCGGATGGATGAATGGAGCCTAGCTGAGGAGGATTGATTGGGACATTCGGTTGCTGGGGTTCCGATTCCCTTTCGAGAATTCAGATCCATTTTCCTCTGAGAAACAGGCGCTGCCTTAATTCCCCCATGCACTGCTTCTGTCCATGTGCATGCACACACACACACACACACACACACACACACAGATATGACGAGTCGGTCGGTTGATGGTGCATGCATGGGGCAATGAAGAACATGAAGAGAAGATCGATCGGTCGAGCATCTGACATGCAAGATTGCAAGGATCCTGCATTTGCTGCTGATGGTCGGTCTGTCCACCGTTGTGCATGCGTGCATGCACATGCATGCGTAATTTCAGGGCCCGTTTCTTTTCTTTTCGGGCCGTCCGTCAGCGGGCCCCTGAATGCATTTGAACGTTGGGCAAGTTGTTCGGTTGACCGAGAAAAGGAAAAGCATCTAGAAAAGCATGTGCACTAGCATGTGCATGCAGAAGCTTGTACATGTGAAGGCAAGGAATGACCTCAAAAAAAATATATGTTTCTGTTGATCTGTTTCGCTGGCGTGCGTCGCTGGCTGTTTTTTCCCTCCGTTATTCAGGGCTGTGTGTGTGTGCACCTTCAAACAACATCCAATACTACCGCAACATCACGTCAATTCTAGCGTCAAATTAAAATTATGATTAATCAAACTATGTTGAATCGCTTTGCTGCTAAAATCACTAGGTAACTCTAGGTTTAGTTGCGAAGCTATATAGGAGCATCAAGCGATTGATCATTTATAAAACGGCTGAACTATACTTATTAAATTTAGAATTCTCTTCATATTTGTAAATCTATAGTTTTTACTGAGTTTTGTATCAATTGTATATAACACACAATTGAATGCATCATGCATACATTATTAATTGAATGCATCATGCATTGTACCTAGCGTTGTACATGCACTAAGTGCCGTACACTATTAAATTATTGAGTTGACCTAGGAGTTAACACTAAAAATGGATTATTATGCATGATGATCAACCTAGTGATCAACATCAATCTAACTGTATATGAATGAAAACGATGATTCAATCATGATTCATAATTCGTTAAATCGAATCTATATGATGACTCAGAAAGTTATGCCAGTGAACTTTAAATCCTGTGTGACGCGGCTTTGCATCTATCATCATAAAGTACTAGTAGCTCTTTGATATAAGATCAACTAAACGATCAAGAAACTGCTACAAGTCGTAGTTAGAGTTGTTGATGATGCATTGCAAACTCAAGAGACACGATTTCATGCACTGCTCAGTCTATTAAGGCGCAGGCCATACTATGTATTGTTGCCAGCAGCCTGATCAAGACACGGAATCGGATTAAAATTACAAACACAAAAGTTAATTCAATGTACCGCTTGAGAACGGCCCGAAACTGCCATGTGAAGTATATGGGGTTAGTATACAAACGCCTTACTTCATCAGGATACGGACTTTTAATTTGACTGCATGACTCGAGGGGAGGCACGCGCCACCGCGCACTCACTGCCCCCTCTGTGTCAGTCCCTTATCTCATTTGTTTCTTTTACATCCTCTCATGGTACCCCCCTGGTGCAAAGATCAATTCCAGTTAGTCTCTTCACCTTTTTTCTCCATCCTCTGCAACGGAGTAAGAAGAATCATCAGGCGATTGAAGGGAACCAAGTGTTAGAAATTAAGGAACAGAGGGAGGCGTCTCCAGGAGGACCCGAACGTTCCTCTGCCTTCCCTTCTTGCTTCTTGTTGCTTTGCTATTTCCCTCCTCCTACAATTAATCCGCCATTGTGTCTTCCCTTCTTTCTGTTCTTTTATGAGGTCTCCCTCACACGCTACCTCCCTCCTGTTTTAATCGACGAACCACTGGAAGAAAGGAAGGAGGGAAAAACATGATCCTTCTTTCCTACTTTGAGGATAGAGGGACACACAAAAAGGACCCCAGGTGGGGCTTCTTTCTACTCCTTCCCTCCTTTCTTCCTCCTTCCCTCCTACAAATCCAACCCAATCAAGAAGGATCGCAGATACACGGTCTCGCTCTTTCCCTCTCTCTCTCTCTCTCTCTCTTTTGCATCTCTCTCTCTGATCATCCACCCCTCCTCCTTTCCACAAAAGTGATCGAATTAGAGAGAAAGAAAGAGAGAATGAACCTTCCTTCCTTGTGCACTGCTTGCTGTGTGAGTCTCCACCTCGACCTGCCGTCTCTCCAAAATTCCTCTCGATCGATCCCTTCCAAGGCGTTTCCTTCCTCACATCATCAGGCAATTCCTCCGTCCACCCCTTTTTCAATTAAATTTGCCTCCTCTCCTCTCCTCTTCTCTTCTCTTCCCCCTGCCCCCCCTTTTTTACCTGGATGGATGGATAGCTTCGTCTCGTCTCCTCTCCTCTCCTCTCCTGAAAACTTCCGTGTCCATCCTCCCTCTCTTCTCCCCACTACTTTCTTGGTAAAGTCTCCTCTAAACTTTCAATCTGCCACTTCTTGCCCTCGATCCTGCATGCAACCTCAGCTGTCCCTCTGAGAGAGCATCCGAGACTTCCTCGAGTTTCCAGTCGCTTCTTTCTCTTTTTCTCTGTTCTGCTGCTGCTGTATCATCTCTGTCCGTCTCCTCTGGGCCTTCTCTCCTCCTGCAGGAGGGAGGAAAGAGGTGGCGGCGGTCGCTGCAGAAATCAAACGGGACGCTCGGGCGGCGGCGCTGCTGGGTGAGGTCGAGGAGGTCCCTCCAGAAGCACCAGGTGGCGCCGCCAGCGCCGCCCCCATGGAACTCGCCTTGAGCCCTGCTCCCTCATCCCTCCTCTCTGTCGACACCCCTCCAGGCCTATCTGTCCCCCCCGCGTTATTCCTTCTTGACGACACCTGCCCCCCCGCATGGCTGAGTGTGCTCTGCCCCAAGGGCCCCCCTCTAGTGTTCCACTCGTCGTCATCATCAGAAAGCTCTCCTCGGCACTCTGCGTCGCGGGCATCTGCGGGGTCTGCGTGAATTACCATCAGGGCCCCTTCGGATTTGGAGTGGGAGGACGAACCGCCGAGACGCTTGGCGCTCTGCAGCTGCTGCTCCAACTGCTTCACACGGGCCTGAAGAGCTTGGACCTGCAAACAGTCAGGCAGCCATATAAGGAGGGAGACGAAACAAGTGATTTCCAAAAACGCAATTGCCCTTAGCAGAACGCAAAGGAAATGAATTGCAACCAATGCCTTTCTTCTCAAATCAATCAAGGCATCCCTATTCGATCAGAAATTGTCGGACAATCGCGAAGGCATGCGGGCAATTGTGGTTGTGCAGCAAAGGCATGTGCACACCCGTACATGGACACAGGAACTAGGCTCACATCGATTCTGAGTGATTGACTGCAGGAGATGGCATGTTGTTTTTCACACGACTAGTCCGTCGACTGCGATGTGTATCTGTAGAGAGGTGTATGCGTGGACATATTCTCACGCTTACCTGTTTTGAGGAAACATTCTTGGAGACTTCGTTTGTGATTGTCTTCACGCTTGAAGCATAGGTGAGTGAGTTGGAGGTCTCGTCTAGACTGGCGGGTGCAGGGGAGAGGTTGGTGATCATCAGCGTCTTCGCTGTTCCTCCGAGTGAATCAGACATGAGCATCGTCAGTCTGGAGTTTCTGTAGGGTATGTGCTTCTCGTTGGAGGACAGGGCAGAGATGACCCGACCCAGGGCAGTTAGACTCATGTTGATCGCCGTTCCCTCCTTCTGCCTCTCACCTGCACAGGTAGAAGACAACAAACGACAATTAATCTGAATGAGGGAAGGCAGGCAGGGAGGGAGGGAAGGAGGGCTGAAGAAGAAAATGAAGGAAGGGACGACCTGGATAAACGAGAGAAGGAAACGGGTGCAGAGGTTGGTAGCTGCCCTCCTGTCCTTTTTTGCCTCGCACACCTACAGACAGATACGCACACACAAACATAGAGCAATCCGGAGTGCAGGTTGCAGGACGGAGATAGACAGATAAAAGAGAAGAGGGAGTCACCTGCGTGAAGTGATGAGGTGGGTCTATGCACACAAGAGGAAATAATCGAATAGCCTATTCCCCCCCCCTTTGCTGACCAGTCGTTTCGGACTTTTTGGTCCTCTCAGATCCCGCCAGGTCAACAAAAGTCATCTTCGAGTTGGTCCGTTTGCCGGAACTCTGCATGGATGTTCGTTCATACATCCAGTCATCGTTAATTGGTAGAGAGAGTGAATCAAGAAGGCTGAGGAAACAAGAACTGGAGAAAGAGCAAACAGAAGTGATCGAAGGAGGGGTTTAATGAAGGTCGATCTAATAAAAGCAAAAGCTTTCTTCACTAAGTCGCCTGCAGGACTCCTCATCTGCTCTGTACGACAGAGAAGAATACGATGCACTTGGAACAACAGACAGCAGGCATGCAACGATGCAGTTGGAACAAGAGACAACAGGCACAAGCAATCATTTGTTGACGCCCCCCGACCTTATCTGTAATGGAGAGGAAGAGAATAAAGAAGAGGTGGCTTCTGTATGAAAATACTTATGTATTAATTTCTGTATGCATTAACAAAAGTATGTATGAAAATAAATGCCTGACCTTATCTGTAATGGAGAGGAAGAGAATGAAGAACAGGTGGCTTCTGGAGGATTCAGAGTTCATCTGAGTGAAGGCGACCTGTCGGGACTCGCTGCCTTTTCTGAAAGTCCTCATGGCCGCCTGTGCGTCTTCTACAGGAGCACACACAGCGTTGGGCACAGAGACGACTCCTGTGAGGGGGTCTCTTCGTATGTCCAGAGAAGTCGTCTTCTCCTTGTCTTTTTCTCTCTCCGTCCGGTCTTTACTCTCCTTCTCCTGCAGAATCAAGGGAAGGGCACGCAAAGAGGAGAAAAGAGACTAAATTGAGTGTGGTCCATAAACATTCCCCTGCATCATTCAGTTTATCATTGGGGAGCGAAGAAAGGCACAAAGGAAGAAGAGAAATTCAAAAAAAAAAAAGACGAAGGAGTCCGCGAAAGGAACCGAAAGAGAAGGCAGTCGATGGAGGGAAGAGAGACAGACAGAGGCTTTCTTCATCGGTTCAAGAGCGGCACCCATACACCAGCAAAAAGGAGAAAAGTCGAATTCCCAACGCCATTCAGGCGGCAATCTGTCACTCAAACAGTAAACCGATCAACCGATCAACCAATCCACCAATTAATCAGCCTATTTGCTATAATCAGAGACGAAAAAAAGCCCTCACACACACACTCACTCCCACTTTCATCACAGCACACACTCACTCACCTTGACACCAGACGATACAGCCAGGAGATCGACCAAAGTGTCTGCATGCATCCATCCAGCCATTCATTCATTCCTCCCTTTGCTTGTGAAGATGGGAAGAAGAAAGCAGCAGGGCAAGCAAAGAAGGTAAAAGCAGAGTATTAAAGAAGTAATGGAGGAACGAACAAGGGACGAGCAGGCACGAAGAAAGAAGACGCGGAATCAGGAAACGAAAACTCCTCACGGATGCCTTGCACGCCTCATCGGCGCACCCGCACAGCAGTACAACGGGAGGAAGTCCCAACCGCAAACCAGAAGAGTAAGAGAGAAATTCCGAAAATCAATTAAGTAAGTCAACAAATTTGAACGATCGAGAAGAAAGACGGCGCTTATGTCCCAGAGACGGGAGAGATAACCACATGATGAACTTTCGACACAAATCTGCCCGTATCGTACAGACCCCCCTGCCCACCCACACACCCATATAAAGTTCCAGCATATGGCAGGAGACGTTCCACTCAAACTTCTTCCCGTTCATCCCCTCCAGTTGCCGAAAGAGAAACTCAACGGCTCTTGGGACCAGCCCCTTGTGTTCCTCGTTCCCTGCAATCACTCACTCACTCACTCACTCGCTCACTCGCTCACTCGCTCACTCACCGACTCACTCACGCACTCACTCACTCACCCACTCACTCACTCACTCACTCACGCACTCACGCACTCACGCGCTCACTCGCTCACTCACTCGCTCACTCACTCACTCGCTCACTCACTCACTCACTCACTCACGCACGCACTCACTCACCCACCCACTCACTCACTCACCCACCCACTCACTCACCGACTCACTCACGCACTCACTCACCCACCCACTCACCCACCCACTCACTCACCGACTCACTCACGCACTCACTCACTCACCCACTCACGCACGCACTCACGCACTCACTCACGCACTCACTCACTCACTCACTCACTCACGCACAAATTAACGCACGTCGTTCAGAAAGGACCAGATTCGACTTGAAATTCCGACGAATCACCAAATATACGGACCAGACGGAGACTGTGAGCAGTCTCTGGAGAAATAGTAATCGAGACATGGACAAATGACTCAGAGACTCGAAAACCCTTTGCGAGAAAAGCAACAAATCTGTATGCCGACTGGGGCCGGGACAATTGACGCACGCAAGAAAAGCAACAAATCCAATGCCCACTGGGGCCGGGACAGAAGCCAATTCGAATACTTTTCACCATCACTGCAGTTTTTCTGCAACTTCAGACCACAGCAAAACACCCAGACAATTAATTCGGCCACTAAACTGAACCTTCGTTCGGCACCAGGCTGCACATAAAATTCGGCCACCCCTGTTCGCTCCACTTCACTCACCCTGCATTGTGAAAGTCTTCCCACTGCCCGTCTGCCCGTAAGCGAAGATACACACGTTGTACCCATCAATGAACGACTGCACACAACACAAGAGCCTCGCACACACACAAGTACATAAAGGGAAGCAAAAAACCAATCAAAGTTTCCAGAGGAGAGGAGAGAAGAGAAGATTCGACTTGAACTAGCAGGTGTCTGCGTCTATGTGAGCCTCTCTCTCTCTCTCTCTCTCCCTCCATGTCGCTGGCACTAGGACCTCTTTATCTTCAAGAGCAAGACAGGCTGACATGACGACAGAAAGACAGACGCAAAGATCATAAGAGGAAGACGATGCCGGACGACGACAGACCTCCGTCAGTTTCTGCGTCTCACTAAACACCTCCATTTGCGTCGCCTCCTCCCCAAAACACCTGAGTGAATGTACAGTTGTACATATGAGCGCATCTAAAAGCAGGAAACTCTAGGCAGATCGAAGCTTTTGATACTCCAAACAAGCCTTTGTGAGAGGCCCCGCTACACTTTTACATCTCTCCCTATACTTCTCTCTGACCGAAGCCTTTCATGCCACTACTCTCAGCAGGTTGACTCGGGTGGAAAGAAAAAAAAACAAGAGATAATCAAAGCTGGAGACAAAAAACGCACAGAGTAAAACAGGGAAAGTGAGTCAAAATGCACATACAAAACCATTAAATGACTGAATGGATGAAAAAACGAAGAGCCCGCAAACCCACTGAATGCAAAAAACCACCACCCATGAGTGCACGGACACAAAGGTTCACTCACACACAATCCAGCTCTTTTCCCTCCCCTTCCCCCCCCCCCCCCCCCTCTGACTGACCTATCGAAGCAGAATCCCTTCGGAGGCCCCCCGGGTCCATGTCTCATGGAGGGCATCAGCTTAACACAAAATTCGTCCTCCACCTCGACGCACGCAGCTTCGTCCTCTGTGAATTCAGAAGGCCACCTCGGCCGAACTCGAACAAACACACGGATCTTTCCCTTCAAATCCTGTAACTCGTTGAACACCTTCATGCGTTCTCTCCTCTCCATCTGATACAAACTCTCCATCTCTTTCAAATGACCCATCTGCCCCTTGACTTTCTCCAACTCTGCCGCGGTTGCTTCCTGCTTCTCTGCGGCTTTTGACGCGGATTCATACGACAGCCTCAGACGCTGCCCCTCTTTGCGAAGATCCTCATTCTCTTCCTCCAACTGCACAACCCTAGTTTGACTCTCCGCAGCTTTCGCCTTCCAGTCCTTCACCTGCTCCTGGAATTCCTGTACTTTCAACGACTCAGCAGCACCAGACGCCATCTCCGTCTCCCTCCGCCTTGCCGCCTCCACCCTGAGTCTCTCCACCTCCTCACGTAGCAATTGATTCTCACGCGCTGTCTTCTTCGACTTCTCCTCTGCAGCAGCAGCTGAAGCCTCGGCAGCAGCCACTGCTGCAGAGCTCTGTGCAGCGTCTGCAGAGGCAGCTTCGGATGGGGGGGCCGCAACTGGGGGGGGTGACTGTGAGTCTTCTGGTGGGGGTGGAGGCGGAGGGGGTGCCTGTGACTTTGCCAATTCGACCATTTCGTTTCTGCCCTCCTTCTGGAGTTTTAAAATTTCGTGAAGGAGCGTCTCAATGGAAACCAAACGGGCAGACGTGCTCTCTCTACCCGCTCCAGCAGACACCAGGCCTCCACCTGGACTTCTGGCCAAAGACGAAGAGGAGGAGGAGGAGCCCATACCCGCAGCAGCAGCAGCACCAACAGCAGGGACGGGAACAGAAGAAGCAGCAGGGACAGACGCAATCGGAGCGGCAGGAGGGGCAGATGCCGTTGCAGCCGCTGAGGAGGAGGAGGAGGAGGAAGAGGAGGACGCTTCTTGGATGGGAGGCTGGATGCTGTGTTTTTCTGGGTCGTCTACTTTTCTCTCTTCCTGATTTGGTTTTTCCTCTCCCTCTCCCTTCCCCTCGGATGTCTTTCCCTTTCCCCCAGTCTCTTCCGGTTGGTCATCCTGCTTGACACAAAAATCGGAGGGTGGGCATCGAAAACAGAAGAATTTAGTGGAGGAATTTAGTGGAGAACAAGAAGAAACATAGACAGAGAGAACAGATGAATAGCAAAAGAAAAGTAAGCGAGATCTTCTTCTTATCATCGATCAACTTTTTGATTCTATCTGTGGGTACAGAAGTGGAAAGAAAATAGTTGTCATCTTTTGTCACCTCCAACGCTGTACAAAATTCTTTTTTTCTGGTAGAGCTGCTAACCCCCCTCCCCCAAAAGACAGGAAACCGCGCACCCTCACAGCCCCTAGCTGTCTCTCCTCCTCTCATGTACTAGCTGCCTATAGCAACGAGAGAGAAAGACTCGCTCTCGCTCTCTCATCTCACCCACCTCCTTGCAAGCCCCCCCAGACGCGCCCGGAGCCCCCGACAGAGCCCCCACAGACGAAGAAGAAGCACCAGCCTGAACCGCCTCCACACTCCCGACAGCTGCCGTCACTGCACTCCCCCCCAATGCCCCCACCCCGCTCGTGTGGAGACTGAGGGGGACTGTTTGAAGGGAGTCAGAGGAACAGGAGGAAGAGGAAGAGGACCCCGATGAGAACGCATAGTTCTGCTTGATCTTCGCGGCCTGCACACACACACACACACACACACACACAGAGAGAGAGAGAGAGAGAGAGAGAGAGAGGGACAGACACAGAATTCCACGCGTTCTTTCGTTGTCTTTCCAGGAAGCTTCATACACAGAATTGTGCGTGCTAGTGGGTTAGAGAGAGAGAGAGAGAGAGAGAGAGGGGCGGGGGGGGAGAGANGGGGGGGAAGCCCATTGACCATCAAATGGATGGAGCAGACCAAACCAAATGAGGAACTCAGGACAGAGCGCGACAAAGAGGACAAATCGGAGTCTCGAAAGGAGACCTTGAAAGGAGAGAGATCAACGACACAGAAAACAATAGTCCGGCAGAGGAAAAAGAGTGCCAGGCAGGCAGGCAGGCAGGTAAAAGTATAGGGACACATGCACTCACCGGCTTCTTTGGCAGCCTGTGAAGAGGTAGGGGGGGCACTGCTGCCTTCCCGACTAGCTGCACACATATAGTCACAGATGTATATGCGATTCCGTACCCCCCCATGCACTTCCTGCCACAGAAAAACTTACACCTCACACTCTGTCTGTCTGTCTGTCTGTCTGTCTGTCTCTCTCTCTCTTCTCTCTCTCTTACACACACACACACACACACACACACACACACACACACACACACACACACA
>JAHBMJ010000174.1:0-13471 GCA_018398765.1 Chromera velia | reverse complement strand
CAGGCAGGCAGACAGACAGGCAGGCAGGCAGGCAGGCAGGCAGACAGATAGACAGACAGACAGACAGACAGACAGACAGACACACACACACACACAAACACATACACACACACAGAGCTAGAGATGCTCCGCTTATTCTCATCCATGAATATGCTGGTAGCCACATAGTTATTCGGTCAGCTTCGTCTTAGCCTAACAAGCTTCCTATTGCCCCTGTGTCACATCTGTCATGCAAAAACTGTTGCTGTCATGAAGAGAGATGGAGTCGGACAGAGAGGGAGAGGGAGAGAGTCATCCAAAGGCTCAACAATCAGGGGGACGAGTGGACGGTGCCACACAGAGAGAAGGCCTGCTGACGTAAAAGAACACAGTCAGTCAGTTGCTTTCACTTCACTCAGATGGATGATCGCCCACCTTTGTCTTTTCCTCTGTCTTTTCTCCCTTCGTTGTGGCCTCTGCTCCTCCCTGTCCCTCGTTGGACGTGTGGCCACCAGGAGGGGGTTGGGGTTTGGATCCCTGCCTCGACATGGCTGCGGGAAGGGGGGAAGGGGGGAGACGGCAAAGAGGAAGTCAAGGAGGCCAGGTGGAGGTGAAGCCCTCTTTCATTTGCTCACGCACTCGATCCTTCACTTGGCCAAGTTCCTCTCTGACCCACAGAAGGAGACAGAGAAGGCTGGCAAAAAGCAAAAAAAGGAGAAGGAACAGCTTGGCAAGAGAGAAAAAGAAAAACGCACACGCAGGCACAAAGGATCGCCCAACCTTTGACGTTCACTTGCGGTATCGGAGGTCTCTCTCTGTGCATCGGCCCGTCTCCGTCTTCCTCCGTCTCTGCCGGGACGATGTAAGACACCAGAGACTCCCAGAAGGAGGTCGTCTTGCTCTCTGCACGCATCCATCCATTCATTTTCATTCATAAAGAAATGAATGCATGCAACGACACCAGAGACTCCCAGAAGGAGGTCGTCTTGCTCTCTGCACGCACCCATACGCCACTCCGAGGATACGCATACATAAGTGCACTGGGACATATTCATGAAATGACATATGTTTTTTTTACTGCAAGGTTCGACTCTCTGTGTCCTGGTGCACTTACGTGTGCGTGTAAACGTCATGAAACTTGGAGCGACAAAAAAGCATTTATTATTGCAGAGACACAAATGAGACACAGAGGGCAGGCAAGTCTGACAGATGCTCAGAGTATAGAAGGCTATCGACATCCATTCATCCCCCCCTCCTGATTGTCGTCTTCTGTTTGTTGCTCTTCCTATTCTTTACTTTTGGTCGCATTGTACTGCCTCTCCCCCTTTGTACTGTTGACAAAAGCAGGCAAATATGTTGCCACTTTATGTAAACGTTTAGACGGATGCGTTCGCTGTGCTCAAACATAGATTCGCTTCTCCAAGGTCGACCTCAAAAGACGTGTGTACAAAATTGCCACTTCGCACTACTGCAACTGCATGCAGATCGACGTAGTATGAACACATGCCATCATGCATGTGCAGAAGCCAAAAGAAAGAGGCCTGGATGGACTCGGACACGAATCTTGACTGTCAGCCAGACAGGGCAGCATCTAATTTTCTTCTCCTTTTCTTCACACAACTCACTTGCAGGTGCCGGAGGTTTTGCCTTTGAGGCCGCCACCCTGAATTTGTCCAGGCGGCTTTTCGTTTGGGCCTCTGAGTCTGTCTTTGCTCCCCCGTCTGCTTCTTCTCCTTCTCCTTCCTGCTGCTTCCCCTTCTCTTGGGCTTCGTCCGCTGCTCCTGGGAGGCTGGAGAGGTCAGGAAGGCTTTTGGAAGGAAGCAGGGAGAGGCGGCGGGCAGGCGCGTCAGAGGCAGCAGCTGGGGCGGCGTCGGAGTCGGGGGGTCTCTTTGAGGGGTCTGTTGAAGAGGCGGAGGGCTCGGCAGGGGTTTGTGTGGGGGGTGCAGAGACGTTTTGATCCTCCCCTTTTTCAGTCTCTGTCTTTGTCTCTGCCTGCCCTTCTGAGTCAGCAGGCGGGTCTGAGGTCTTCGTTTCTCCCTGCGGGCCTGCGCTAACACTTGCTTTTTCTTCTGAGGTTTTGTCGTTTTGGGTTTTTTGGGGAAGAGAGACTGAGGAAGAAGACGAGGAAGAGCAATCCCCTTGCTCCTTCTGCTTGGTCTCTTCTGAAGTCTTTAGATTGGCTTTAGGCGTTGGATTCGGATCAGGATTCGCGGGAGTGGCAGTGGGGTCGTATGGGGCGGTGGAGGGCTTCGGTTGGGTCTGCTCTGGAGTGTGTGTGGTGGACGTGTCGGCTGGAGGGGCCGTGACTGTGACGGGGGCTGTGGCGGTATTCTCAGATGAAGAGGAAGATGAGGAAGAATGTTCAGCAGGCTGAGTAGCTGAAGTTTCAGGGTGTTCGCTTTTTTGGTTTTTTTCATGAAGGTCAGACGATTTAGATTTCTTCTTCTGCTTTCGCTTTTCTTTTTCCTTTTCGGTTCCATCTTCTTTCTCAATGGACCCTCTTGCAGATGCAGCGAGATTCTCTTGAATGATCTGCTCCATCTCTGCGACTTGATGAAGGTGAGGAATGCCGGCGAAGTCCTCACAGACGCTCTGCCTTGGTTCCATCACCTGACAGCTTCCGTCTATTTGCTCCTTCCTCAGGGCGGTCAAACGGTCAGCAGATCCAGTTTCATTGCATGACTCTCAGACATCAGGGTAGATTAGTGGGTGGACACATGGAACAGTCGGAATGAACGACTCGGACGGCTGGATGAAGGACAGCTGCATATTCTGTCAGATGCTAGCTGTCGGAAGGAAATGCATGGTAGTAGCAAGCTCTTCGATCATGCCCGCGGCCGGCTCCATTATTGCTTTCATGCAAAAAAGTGCGTCCCCAGCCGGCTCCATGCAAGCTAGGCAAAGACTTGAGGCGACTGCAGTCCAAAAGACTTCGCGACTGCCAGGCCAGTCGGAAAAATTAATTGCCGTCTACGCCAATGCATCATGAGCTTACTCTGAGAGTCTGCGTCGACTTGCTGACCCATTCCTGGCTGAGTCTTCTCATTTCATTGTTTGAAATACTGTCGTGGTCTCTGACAGATCCACTGACGGATTTTGGACGCTTGACTGCGGTCCTCACGTTTCACGCATGTTCACAGACTTTTTTCGAGCTGATTGTTGAGGAGGGCTGTGTCCTCATGCAGAGAGACTCCAGTTAATTGGGAGAAATATATATATATATTGAAGAAGAATGTGGGTGCCCGAGCCGTACAGTCAGGTGCTTGCGCTGTTTTTTCTGGTCTTCGTGGGATTTGCTGCGCGTTTCAAATTGGAGACGGGCAAAACCAAAATCACCCCAGCCGTGAAAGACCTCGTTCTCTCGGTTCTTCTTCCTGCCACGATTTTTGTCTCACTTTTCGATCTGCATGTCTCTTTGGAGCTTTTGGTGTTCCCGGCAGTCGGCTTCGCAGCTGCTGCTCTGTTTATGTTACCGCTGTCCTGCCTCGTTCTCAGATTCACTTTGCCCGACAGACTGAGAGACGACTGTCTGTCTGTTGCTATGGTTCTGTGCTCCTTCTCCCCCGGGCTCTCTTCCTACCCATTCATCCGGCAACAGACAGGCGACCTGATGTTCGCTGAGATGGCGTTCGCAGACTTCGGCAACAAAATTTACGGAATTTTCGGTGCCAAACTGTTGGCCTTCATGAGAATGTCCAGAGAAATGCGGAAAAGAGGATCGGGGCTCAGGAGGAGAAACGGTGGGTTCGAGCATTGCCTGGAGCCTTGGTTACAAACAACAAAATTCACATGCAAACAAGAATATTTTTCATCGTCTTCATAAATATTCTTGTCTGCAGGTGGGGGGAGTTTGGGTCCTTTGAGGGCTCTGACGCAGGCTTTGCTTGAGCCCATCACGTTCGCCTTCCTTCTCGGGTTGGCATTGAGTTTCGTGAGTCTGGAGGTAGATCACTTCGGGTTTATCGGTCGGGCTCTGAGGTTGATCGGTAGGGCCACCACGCCCGTGACGTTGCTGTTCATCGGGATGAAGTTGGGAGGGTTCCGTCGAGACGCTGTGCTGATCCTGTGTACGCTCGTGATGCGCGTGGGACTGTGCTTTCTTCTGATTGCGATAGTGAATCTGCTGATGGTGAGGGTGTTCCAACTTGGAGACGGGGAGGGGGAGGAGAAGGGGAAAGGGGGGGGAGACTCCCTGCAGCTGGCTTTGGGTTTGTTCTTCAATTCCGCTGCATCCTTTTGGCCGTATGCGCAGATCTGCCAAGTAGCAAATCAGGCAGAGCAGATGGGGGGTGGGGGTCATTCAGTGAGAGGGGGGGGTGCGGAGGAAGAAGAGGAGAGGGAGGGAGGGGAGTCCCTCGACGTTCCTTCTGTTCTTCCACACTCTGGACACAGAGGGAGGGTGAGAGGAGGACGACTGTTCAATCAGGAAGCTGCCCTCGCTGTTGTCTCCCTGTCCTTCCCCCTATCCATCTTGATGCAAGCTCTAGTGAGTACAGGCAAAAACACACTGACACGCCCAGAGGTGGCAGCACCTGTCGGGCTGGTCCTTCTGGTGATCGGCATCGCTCTTCTGGGCTCTCTGTCTCGACTCACAACCGACGAGAACCGATTTGTTTTCCCTTGGCCTGCCCCGGCCTCACGCAACAACGCTCACGCAGCTTCACAAACCCTCCTTCCAATGGCATGCAACTGCTCCAGCCCGGTTCCGGGAGGGGCAGAGAGGATTGACGGACTTCTCTCTCGTCAGTTGCCCCTCCGTGTCCCCTGTAAGTCCTGCACCGCACCCCCACTGGCGCTCTTCAGACTCGGAGATGCCATCCCGACTCCCCCCCACGCTGCGGCAGACGTTCTCGCTGTCAGCCAGTCGAGCTCTCTTCACCCAACAGCAACAGCAGCAGACAAAGAAGTGGGTGTATTGAGTCAAGCAGGTCATGGACAGGAGAAAGAAGGTATTCCTCTTTCTGTGAGGGAAAGGGAAAGGGAGAGAGACGGGACTGTCGAGTCTGTAGGTCTTCTTGTGAAGAGTGCGGGGACGTTCGCACGGAGTTCCCCTGATCATTGTGACTGTCCCTGTGTGTGTAACCCCGACCTTTTCGGGAGGGTGCGGGGTCCGTTGAGGACTGCTGCCGCTGCTGCTGCTCTTGTTCCCGTTGGAAGCACATCGGTGTCTCAGAAGAAGGGGGAGCAAGAGAAAGAGAAAGAGAAGGAGGACAGTTTGGGAACTGCATCGTCGGTTGGTTGGATGGGAGAGGGGGAGGCAGGAGGGGGGGGAGGGAGAGGGGGTCAAGAATCCTCTCCCTCTCCCGTTTTCTCCTTTTGCAGCCAGTCTGAAAGAGAGAGAGCAGTGGCAGAAGAGTGTGGTTGGCACTTCTAGAGACGGGAACGAAGGAGGAGACGGAGACGGGGTGAATGATCATGAGAAGGTGTGAGAAGGTGAACCTGGACAGACGGGAACACACTCATTGAAAGGCATTGAGTAGAGACGGGAACGAAGAAGGAGACGGAGACGAGGTGAATGATCATGAGAACGTGCATGAGAGGACTCGTCTCGGTGTGGAGTTGCAGTCCTGTCTCGAGTTTGTCTGAGGAAGATCTGGAAGTGGGAGAATGGAAGTGAAAAAGCGAAGATGCAGAAGTGCAGCAGACGACAAACAGAGGGGGGAATTCAAATGGATGGGGAAAGAAATCTCACGTCGTCATGATCAATTCTCTTCATTCCCTTTGTTGTTTTGTCGATGTGGGAACAAGCGCCATTCCTTCTATCTCTTCGCACTTCTTCATGCGTCGTTCAGCATGTTCGTTTTCTTGTGCAGAATGAATCTCTCGATACCCTTCAGCAAAAAACTTCCTGGAAACGGAAACAGAGAAGGATGGGGAGACAAGAAGAGAAAGAAGAAAGGAAGGAAGGAAGGAAGGACTGCTTTGCTGTGCTGTGCTGGAGAGAATCAACTTGGATTCATTCTTCATCCACTCGGTCTGCACAGTCTCAAGTCCATCTTGCGTTGGGTTGATAAGGACACAAGCGTCGCTCCACTGCGTTCTTTTCTTCTCTCTCTCTCTCTCTCTCTCTCTCTGTGTGTGTGTGTGTGTGTGTGTGTGTGTGTGTGTGTGTGTGTNACACACACAATATAAAGTCTACGTGCTAAAAGTGTTGGAACAGACTTTTTTTTTTATTCTTTGTTCGGCTTCCCGTTGCATTATGGGTCAATAAAGAAAAGAGAAGAGAAAAGAAGAGAAAGCGTGCCCGAAAGTCGTACCCATCGACGAGGACGTTCTTCTCTTTTCAGGATTCAGTTCGCCTTAGGCAAGCAAATTGACTCGCGAATGGATGGATGGATGGATGGATAGATGGATGGATTCATCATCCAGCGAGTCATTCTTTCGTCACTTGATACATTCAATCAGCGAAGGGAATTAGGCAAAGGGGCTGCTGCCGACTGGCGGAAGTTCTCCTTTGTTTTCGTTACGAAAGAAAGGATACACAGAGGCTCTTTTTTCTGTCTCTGCCCTGCCCTGTCTCCCCTCGCCTCGTTCTTGTCTTCTGTCTGTCTCCTATTTCTTTCATCACCTATTGCCCGTTCACTGGCTGGACAGCCCTGGAGTGCCTGACATGCAGCGGAACACGAGGGAAGAGAGATTCTTCAGGCAGCCAGATGCCTATCGTCGTTCCAGTAAGTGATTCGAATTGCATGCAGGAGCAGACTCATGGGCAGAGCTTACGAGCTCTCGTGCAGGATCAAGGTCGGATGTATCTCAGGCTAGATGTGTCAGCGTATACGAGAGTGCATGTATCTAGGCATGTATATCGATTGAGGGGTTCATTCTTTATAACACTCAAACGACATCTACACTTGCTTTGCGGTGAACGAAGGAATGTACTATGTAGGATCTGCATTACTATTTTAAGTTGTTTGAAAGTGTATATTTATGTATTGTGATTGACAATTTCTGGCATGAACATCGGCTGCTAGCCAGTGTTAGGAGCACAGCTTTGAGATCACACTGATTCACACAAATAAAGCGAACCTTTCATTCATTCATTCATTCATTCACTCCGTTGTCCAACATAATTTTTTTATACTTTGCAAAAGCTCTCTATGAAGTAGCCTCTCTTAATTATCAAAAATTATCTAATGCAAAATTATTAAGAGTATATGAAGAAATCGGAAGAAATATGCTATACAATAAAACCATATATACCCTGCAGATAGCCAGGATTTTGCAGGATTTTAGCCCAGGATTTTAGCGGATTTTACGGGATTAAATTTGGCCAGGATTTTAGCGGATTTTGCCCAGGATTCTGCCGGACTCTTAACGTTAAAAATATAATCCCTACACCTAGGATTTTAGAATCTAAAATCCTGGAAGAAAGCTAAAATCCTAGCCTCTTCCTAGGATTTTACGGGATTATACGGGATTTTACGGGATTATACGAGATTTTAAAGAAATGAATAAAATTAAATTCAAAGATGAATGACATACTTCAAGGCTGTACAGAAGGGATAACCGGCATCGATTGTGATCAACTTTTATTTCATTGTTTTTGTTTATGTTAAAATCCCGTATAATCCCGTATAATCCCGTAAAATCCTGTAAAATCATGGCATTCATTTCTAAAATCCTAGGATCCAGGATTTTAGTCTTTATAATCCCTAGAGCCAGGATTTTAGATTCTAAAATCTTGGAGAAATAGTCTGGCAGAATCCTGGGCAAAATCCGCGCCTAAATCCGCTAAAATCTTGGCCAAAATCCCGTAAAATCCGCTTAAATCCTGGGCTAAAATCCCACAAAATCCTAGTTACCTGCAGGGTATATAGTATTATACAAGTTCCTATTGAGTTTTTATATAATGTTATATTAAAATCAAAAATAACAAAAACCTCAATCACAATTTAATCAATCATTTGAAACTTTCAAAGTTTTTTTTTTCTTGTACTGCTCCCATGAATCGGCATCATTCATGCGTAAGCATGCTGCCTAGCATACTGCTCCGGAAGTAGAAGAGTTTAAAAAGAAGTATCCTGGTTTGAATTAAGTATAAATCAAAGTGAACTGCTGTTATAAAGAACCAAACTGCCTCGTGTGTTGCCGCCAAACACTGGACACCTATTTATAGGCCAATGGCGATAGCGTATGATGATCATAATGATGATACATTAGATTTGCCAGTGTATTAATCAACACACCCATTTCTTTTTTTTTTACCTTCCATCCATCTATATGCAACAGTGTAACACACCTCACTACATCGTACCCCGCTAAGTTCTATTTGATCCTAGATTCGATCGTGATCACTGATATACCATTAGCTAGATTAGCAGTGTTTTACGGTTTAGTCGTCTCTAACAATAAGTGCACTGCTGAATCCACCCATCTTTCCTCCTTTGCCTGGATGGCCTCGCATGCCCCTGATACATGGACTTGCTGCCCCTAGGTGGGCGACTTGCAGCCTACAGGCTATATATATATACTGATTGAACTATGAATCATGGGAATTCAATAATACTTCCCACTATCTACTACACTATCTACTACATATATCTTTCTGAAGCTATGAAGATAAACTCTCACTGACTCTAAAACCCTAGCTCAAACACGACTGCTCTATTCCTAGACAACCCGTAGAAATAGGCAGAGAGACAGACAGAAGCTTTTCACTTAGAACATATAAAGGTATATCAGTCCCACAGAATCCTATCACTCAGTACAACTGTCTGGTTTGATCTCTGTGAATACGGTCATTGAAATTCCTACATGAATTTTTCGTGATACACCCTCCTGCATGTGGTCATGAATGATCAGCCTGCTTGCTTGCAGTACTGCCATCCGTGCCACGTGCACGTCACGCGGCCAGATCCGTGCATGTATGCATTCCTGTGCCGCTCCATACTTCCAGGCCCAGAAATGTGTGCGTCAGAGCCCCGCGCATGGATCCCTTGTCCGGCTCGCCCCGCCCTGCATGGAACTTTACTGCGCAGATCTGCGCAGCATGCCTCTCCGGGTTGGTAGTGCGTCGGTCGTGCCCCCCGATCCCGTGGATTCACATACCCGCATACAAGTCTGCGTTCACCGGGCCTGGCTCACAACTAAACCTCCACCCCCCAGCTGGTCCGGGTGGGACAAGATGCAAATTAACAGCAACAGCAAAAGACAACTTCCTAGACACTTTCCTTATGCAAGTACATACAAGCGATCACGCATGCAGACGCAAAGGACTGAGGGAGAGGGACAACAACAACGTAATAGAAAGACCTTCCCATTTGAATTCATTGCCCCCCCTTTTTCGCCTTTCCTTCAATGCAACACAGTTGCATTGCGCCCTTTCTGTTTATTCCTCCCTCATCGCAGAATATAGGGGCTCAATAACATTGTGTCTCTGTCTTTCTGTTTAGGAGGAGCACCCCTTCACACTCGACACCTCAAGGAGTGCATGCAAACCTGCAAGTCGCCCCGAAAGAAAGAAAACAAACGATGTTCTTTCATCCAGCCAGCTAGCACTTCGTGCCTTCGAATCTCTCTCTGTCTTTTTGCATACGTATAACCTCGAATCGGATGATCCTTTCTTCTACTCTTGCAAGAGAGGAAGAAGAAACGATCGAAGGAGGCTCTATCGATTCAAAAAAACCTTTTCTTTCACTTCAACCCTCCCATCCACCTTCCCGCCGCCTCCTTTCCCTTCATGTTTGCCTGTTGTGGATCCTCGAATCCCTCCTCTGTGTAGGACTCCTCCTTCGGAATCCACACTGGCCATCTCTCCAAGGTCTCCTGCTTCTTCTTGTTGCCGACTTTTGTCTCTCTCCAAACTCTGAATCCGTATCGGCCAGTCGACATCTTCCAGGCTTCGCTCTGGATCGTCACCGCGTCAGAGGTCTGCAGGAGGACCATATGCTTTACTTATTCTGGTTCACATTCTAGGTTCACATTCTTTTTTTCTTTTTCATCTTCAATGAGTCCCAAACGTCCACTCAATCTTTTCTGCAAGGCTCGAAAAAGTACATAATCAGAGAGAAACAAAAGAAAGAAGTAGAAGGGGAGAAGGAGAAAGAGGGAGGGAGGGAGGCAGAGAGAGAGAGAGACAAACAGGGAGGCAAACCGTCGATCTATCAATAAATTTCCTTTCCGCGATGACCGTTACAGAGCTGAGGGAAACAGATATGAAGACTGTCAGCCACGCACCCAAACGTACGTACCTCAGCAGGAGATGGAGAGTGAGAGGAACCGGTGGGACCCATGTCGGGAGACGGCACTCCCCTGCAAGCAGCACCTGCATGCGCCCCCCCTGTGCCAGAAAGCGAAGGCACTGGGGAGGTCCCTCCACGCGTAGCGGAAGGACCTGAGAAACCACCAGCACCCCCTTCTCTGTCTCTCAAACCACACGGAAACAGAGGCCAGAAATCTTCCCCCCCCCACCCATCTTCATCTTCCTCCTCGTCGTCATCCTTTTCCCATTTTATCCCCCACTGATAGGGAATGAAAAAATCTTGCTTCCCTCCCCCAAAACGGATTTCGACCCCTTCACTCTTCACGTGCGCAGAGGAAAGGCCAGACAGACAGACAAACAAGAACACCCCTCTGGCCCCCGCCTCTTGAGATCCCGCGTCTCCTACAAGCCGCGAAGTCCATTCTGATGGGCCCCCGCTGGCTTCCAACAGATCGTCTACTGTTGTCAGCCGGAGAAAGACGGTGACGAAGGCCCTAAGCGACACCACCTGCATGCAATCCCATGTCAATGCCGAGCTTACAGAAGTGTGCACATGCAGGCATGAAGAGACTGCGATACATGCTCCTCACGGGTGTGTGCAAACAAAGAATCACTATCTCCAGGCGGGACCTATAGGAGAGAGTGCCGGTCGAGCTAGAGGGGGGAGTGCATGCATGCCCTGCGGCTGCTGGGTGCAAAACAGAGAACGGCGGGTAAAGGAAGATAGATAGAACGAAAGAAAGGAGAGGAAGAACAGTAACGGGCCGGGTAAGGAAAAACAAGAAAAGACAGACACAAAGAAACAAAACATACAATCACGGCAGAAACGAAGAGAGTCGTGGCTCCTGGTTCCCGTCAACGCGCAAGCCTGAACGAAGAAGGGCAAAGAGGCAAGAGGATAGGGGAAGAGGAAAAGTCAATTAGGGAAAGCGTGTCAGTGTTATGGCCATGAATGAATTTCTGATTGCTTTCGTTCCTCCACTGCGTACAGCGATGCTCTGCTCCGGAGAAATGCCCATGCAGACTGTCTAGCAGAGACTTAGCTGCAGCAAGAACGAACAAACAATACATACAGAAAGAAAGAAAGAAAGAATATCGACGGACCATCTCTCACTAGGGCGAACCATCTCCTGAGAAAGACGTTTGACCTTGAAGCCAACCGACGACCCTTTTCAGCCACCATCTCCTCTGAATCAGTATCCCCCTCCTTCTCCTTCCTCCACAAGCAGATCAGCGCGCTCATGCATGTGACCACCTTGTGGTGGAAGAGGGAGATCTCGGCACCTTCCCCCTGCAGAGAGAATTCAGCCCTCCCCGCGATAACTTTTGCCCCCCCTTCCCCCACCAGGAATCCTAGGATGAACTCCCGGTTTTGTCGAAGACCCACAGGGAAGAGAGGCCAAAAATCCCCTTCCCCCCATCCATCGTCATCCTCCTCAGAATCGTCGTCTCTCTCCCACTTCACGCCGGCCCCACTGGAACGGAATGAAACACTCTCCTCCCCCCCCGCCAAAGCAGATGCCCACCCCCCTCCCGTTCACGCTTACAGAGGCCATGCCAGACACACACACGCACCCGGCGGGGGGAGAGGTGGCACTGCTCCTTTATGTTCCTCTCGTAGTGGATGAGGAACCTGAGTCTCCGCCGGTTCCACCCAATTAATGGATGCCCGGCCAAAGCTGCCAGAGCCAACTTCTTACACACCTTATACACAGCCTCAGAGCCTCCACCAATTGGCGTTGCAAGGCGTCCTTCTCCTTGGGGGCCCTTTGGGGGCTGCCAGCGTTCTCCCCCTGACCCGCCCCCGCCCTGTCCCTCCTGCTGCTGCTCGGTGTTTGCAGCTTCTTCGGCATCAGCGGTGGCGGTCACGTGGAGGCTGTTGGAGTGGTTCGTTCTGGCCACCTCCACGGCCTCGTTCCATGTCTGGGGGACCAGACTCCCCCCTCTATGCACCTCAAACAGCACCCCATCCCAAAGCCTCACGATGTCCCCGGATCTTCTCAGAAGACTGCACACACACAAACACACACACACACACACACACACACAAACACACACACACACACACACACACACACATACACACATACGCAAATTGTTTTTGCAGGCAAAAAAAAAAAAGAAACGAACCTCAAGAGAGGAAAGGAATTATTAATAGAAAGGAACAAAAAAGCAGGGAGAGAACAGCAGGATGGGACACAGAGAACAAAATCACTGAAAAGGAGGAAGCAAGAGAGAGATGCAGCTCCACAGGACCACCAGTCTCTGCTTGAAAACGCAGCAAAAGTCTTGTTCGATCGTCCAAGTATCGATCTGCAGGATCGATGTCCAATTAATTGCTCGATCAATTTCTGACCAGCGAAAAGGTCCACGCAGGCAGCCCTAGAAGGACTTTGTGACCTCCTCCAGAGCCTTATCGAAGGAAGCATCCTGCAAGGAACAGGAGAGAAAGAAGAAGGAAGTGAAGACAAGGACAGCTAGCAGGATTGCAAGCAGGAAGGAAGGAAGGGGAAGAAAGGAAGGAAGCAAATCTGCACACGATGGATGGATGGATGGATGGATGGATCGGGTCAGGAGGAGAGGAGAGGAGAGGAAAGACGAGAAAGGGACAGGAGAGGAAGACATGTGTGGAATGAGACAGGGGGACGGAGGCGTACTGTGAGGAGAGGTAGGAGGGAAAGGCTAAGAAAGACGACGGACAGACTTTTTCATTTCCCCCCCCTTGTGGGTCTGCATAGATGGATGGATGGATCGGGTCGGGAGCAGAGGAGAGGAAAGACGAGAAGGGGAGAGGAGAGGAGGACGTGTGTGGAATGAGACAGGGGGACGGAGGCGAACTGTGCGGACAGGTAGGAGTGAAATGCTAACAAAGACGACGGACAGACTTTTTCAATTCCCCTCCCCTATTTCGTTTCGTGTGAAGAAAAGGGCACATTTGCAAGCTCGAGGACTCAACTAACCGAAAAGGTCCAAGCAGGCAGCCCTGGAAGGACTTCGTGACCTCCTCCAGAGCCCTATCGAAGGGAGCATTCTGCAAGGAAGAGGAGAGAAAGAAGAAGGAAGCGAAGACAAGGACAGCTAGGAGGATTACAAGCAGGAAGGAAGGAAGGAAGGAAGCAAATCTGCACACGATGGATGGATGGATCGGGAGGAGAGGAGAGGAGAGGAGAGGAGAGGAAAGGCGAGAATTAAGGGGAGAGGAGGACGTGTGTGGAATGAGACAGGGGGGCAGAAATGAGGGGAATGAGATGGCAGAAACGGAGAGAGAGAGAGAGAGAGAGAGAGGGGGGG